>APFE031122523.1:145153-206381 GCA_000404065.3 Pinus taeda
GCAACTACCAAATTTAGAGGTTGCACTTGATTCAGAATGAGTTTTTTGTTTCTTTTTTTTTGTTGTGCAGCCATCTCTATTTGGATGTATTTTCTTCTTTCTTCAGTTGAAATGTTTGGGCAAATTTGTACCCCCACAGGACCTTTTTTTTCATCACTGTCCAGCACTCCACAAAGGTGCCTCCTCAGACGGGTATATGAACCATAATATGGTTTTCCTCCATGACAACCATGAGGGCACATAAATTTGTAAGATCCACCACCCTTTCTCCCATCAAGTTTGGTCACATAGTTCCACAAGGGTGTTGATGTAGCTTTCCCATCTTGTGTTTCAGTGTTCCCTTCAAGTTCATCCCCTTCCTCTTCAAACCCTTCCTCCTCATCATACATTGGGTCACTCATATTGGAACCACTATCCTCTTCTGTTTCTTCCCTTCTATTCCTATTCCCCTTTGCCATCATTAAAACCAAGAGTGGAATGATACATAGAAGCCAAAAGAACACCATCTTGGAATATAGGTGGTGGACAACCTGTAAATAAAGGAGCAAGTAAAAACAATGGGAAAGAGTAGGAGAGGGAGGAGAAAAATACAAAAGAATTGTCAAAAAAATAAGGGAGTTTGGGGTTTGAACTTACCTCTTTAGCTCTTGTAGATGAAGTCCTGCAAGCTCTTGCTCCAAGCTCCTCCTCCTTCTTCACTCTTCCAAGCTCTCCTCTCTTCTCCTCTCCTTTCCTCTCTTCTCTTCTCCTCTTCTCTCTTCTCTTCTCCAACTCTCACAAACTCAAAGTGAGAAAATGAGGAATGAATGGGGCTTTATTCTTTTCATTCCTCACCTTAACCTCACTCTAACCTCACCCTAACCCACCCACTTTATGCTAAGTTAACATAACTTTAAAAAAATATGTCTTTTCCCTTGTGCGCGACCTTCTTGCCCGAAGCGTACGGAAGCGTACGCTTCCACCTCTGAAGCGCCACACTTCTGAGGCCCGAAGCGTCGTACGAAGCGCGCTTCGGAGGCATGGAAGCGGCGCTTCTGTATAGCGCTTCCAAATTTCCAGGAAGCAACTAAAAAAGCCGAAGCGACGCTTCCGAATTCGGAAGCGCTGCTTCCGGCCAAGCTTCCTATGCGCTTCCTTACAGGACGCACTTCGAGGCTTGGAACCGGGGGGGGGCGCTTCGTGCAACACTGGCAAAGATACTGCCAAGAAGATGTGTGATGTGTTACCCACTACTTTGTGGGTGATATCCCCAAGAGAAAAAAATTATCCATGATGAGCCTCAGTCGACAACCAGCAACCCCTTGATGCCTCGTACTAGCTCATTGTGCCATTTCTCTGCCACCTAAGCCAGCCATGTGGTCCCTCACCCACCTATACTGATGATATGTTTGAAGGTGGGCCTCAAGAACCTAAAGGTATGTCTTGTCATTTGGTAATTCAGTATTGGGTTTACTTATCATGGATACTTCTAGGTATGGATTGGTGGGGGGATTTGGCAGAAAGAGTGGGCTTAGTTTGTGGTCCTGTCACTTTGACCCCTTTTGGTTGCTACCCTTGGATCTTAGTCCCGTGGGATCTCCTTTATTGGCCATTTGGTTCTCGGGTGGTACTACTCAGGAAACCTCGACTTTGGGTGCATGGTCCCAGGCCTTTACCTGCACATACTACTCCCTTTCCACTCACTATGCCCCCATTCATCATTTCTCCCACTTGGGTCCACATTCCCATTCTGGGTCCACATAGGGCTAACCTCCCTACCCCCTTTCCCCCACAGGTCAGGACTAGAATGATGCCCCAGAGGTTGAAGAAACTAAAAAAAGAAGAAAACGCATAATTGGCCACATTTAACAAGAAATTGTACCACAAAATGAAAAAAATGGTCGAGACAAAAATAGTTAGCACGTGAGAAAAAGTCGACACATGAGCTCTACCCCATCCATGGCCATCACCCTGGGTCCATAGGCCCTAGATGAGCCTCCTCTATCATTCTGGAACCCATGATTGTCCCAACCCCTGGACGGAAATGAACCACCCTACCTCAAAAGGGGTAATCATTGCTATATTATACACATCATGCTCTTGTCCTTTGAGCCCCGAGCAGTTAATTAAAGAAAATTCATAAAAAGGCAAAAGGCATATAAAGAAGGGTGGAAAAATCAAGGTCAGGGCACCTCATGTACCATGACTGCTCCCTCCTATACATTATATACCCAGGTGTGTGTTAATTTTTAGTAGCATTGGAAGTGTTGTAGCCTTGAAAATTGGTGGAGAGTCTAAGGCACATGAGTTCTAAAGAACCCAGAAACCGTTTGGTGAAATTCCACCCAGATCGCATTTTATTAAAATAATTAATATTTTTAATGGGGTTACTAAGTCTAAACTTAGTGAAATTAAAATATTAATAGGTATTAATCAAACTATGGGTGAGAATGATCTAGAAGGCAGATCAAATCGTGCTTTAATCTTGGACGTTGATTAGATACTTAATCTCGGTGGTTGAAGACTCAACAGGTAAAGTGTAAAATGGAGGCTTGGGGTTCATTTGGAAACACACACACAAATATTGAGGAAATCGATTTTCTGAGGTGAGAAGTTCTCAGGAGGAAAATCAATTGGGGAGATCTTGCGGCTGAGGGGCAAAGAGAATCTGGAAGGACTTTCCAGAAAATACAAAACAGAGAGGTGGAGAGAGCTTGCAGAGAGTTAGCGCAGTATCCGGGAGAGCTAACACAAAAAATGTAGGAATTTAGAGGGTAAGTTCATCAAATAGAACACCAAAGGACACCACTCACAAACAAATCACAGATCAATACACCAGTATTCTTGACGTGGTTAAAACCCTCAGAGGGAAATAGTCCACGGCCTGAGCCAATGCGACCACTTCAAGCAATTTATTAATAAAAGAAAGAAAATTTACATAAGCTTCTCTCATGAACAGTCACCCTACAAATGACCCTCCATGCTCTTTAAATAGAGATCATGGACTAATCAGGTGTTAAGCGATGGATCAAGTGTAGATAACCCTGAGAGAATGAACTGTCAAATCACTTCATGTCTAGAACATATCGTGACCGTCGGATTGTAAGTTACGAAAGTACATAGTAAAGAAACACACTATCTAACTCTACACTAGACCAAGTTATACTTAACTATTTCCTATGTATCATAATATCCTAACATCCCCCCTTAAGAACAACTTGGGATAGGATTGAAGGATGTACAAATATGACACAATAGGAGAAGGAAGGAGGCATTAGAGCATATCCCCCCTTACTGACAACTTCCTTAACTCCAACCATAAATCGAAGTTTAGTAAACTTTGCCTCTGTGAGAGCCTTTGTAAAGATGTCTACAACTTGATCATCTGTTGAACAATATTGCACTTCAAGAACATGGTCATGAATGAGCTTTCTGATGAAGTGCATGTGTAGTCCCATGTGTTTGCTGCACTGATGTTGACGGATCTTTGCATAGCTGAATGGCACTTTGATATCACAAAAGTGTGTGGATGTTGTTGCTGAAAGCCAAACTCTGACAGGATCTAACGAAGCCACAAGCCTTCCTTACTAGCTTCTATGGCACCACGATACTCTGACTTCTGTTGACGAAAGAGAAATGGCACTTTGTTTCTTGCAAGCCCATGTAATAGGTCCTGAACCAAGAGTGAAGACATAACCGGCAGTAACTTCTATCATTAGGGTCACCAGCCCAATCGAAATCAGTGAAACCAACCATAGGGAGATGCTTCTGCCACAAATGAATCCAAACTGAATTGTACCTCGAAATAACGAAGATTCTTTTAAACTCCTTTCCAATGACTTTCATGTGGGTTTTGGCATAAACAACAATAAGGCCAACAGCCAAAGGAAAGGTCAGGACGAGTATGGGTCAAACAAAAAGTTTTCCTCAAGCTGACGGTATAAGGTGCATCATTCAGGGAAGTCAAGTGATTGAAAGTTTGGCATCAACTGAAGGGAGAAGGGCTGGCTTAAAATTTCCATTGAAAGTGGTTAGAGAAGTCACAGGCTAACTTGGACTGGGAAAGGGAAATTACCTTCCTTGGATTGCAAGACTTGAAGACCAAGAAAATAATGCAAGTGTCCTAAGTCTGTCATTTCAAACTGCTTTTTAAGGCTGGACTTCACATGGTTTATAAGGTTGGGATCACTTCTAGTAAGGATAAGATCATCAACATAAAGAACAAGAATGATATGAGACTTACCAACTTTCTTAGTGTAGACAGTGTTGTCAGAATGACACCTAGAAAATCCAGTATCTAAAAGAAAGCTATCCATTTTGGCATACCAAGCCCGAGGGGCTTGCTTGAGACCATAAAGGGATTTTTTAAGCCAACATACAAGGTTGGAGTCTGTTTGTATAAAGCCAGGAGGTTGTTCCATATAGATTTCTTCATACAAGTCCCCATGCAAGAAGGCAGATTTAACATCCATCTAGTGGACTTCCCATTTGAAAGAGGCAGCAAGGGAAAGAACAAGGAGTTCATTTTGGCAACAGGGGAGAAGTGTTAATCTAGGTTGTCATTGATGTCAATATAGCAATGTTTGTGATGGCAAATTCTTTGATACATGATTGCCCATTGATGCCCATTGATCATAATACTCATAGTGATGATAGTTTGATATATGATGATATGATGAGATGGAGGACCCAAGTGGATTGAACAACAAGAGGTCAATTGAACAACAAATGACGCAGGAGGTCAATTGATCAGCAATTGAACAGCAAATGACACAGGTGGTCAATTGAATAGGAATTGAACAACAAATGACGCAGTAGATCCAGTAAAGCAATAGGAGCAAGAAGCCAAAGAGTAAGATGAGCAGTTTATTGAAAGCCATCAAAGAAACAAGTCATCAAAGCAAGAGAAGCAGGTTATTGCATATGCCCAAGGGTAAGTGTTATCGAAAGAACAAAGAGAAATGGCGATAACAGAGGAGTAAAGAAGAAAAATATCGGAAGAGCAAAAGAGTGAAGAGAAGTCACAGGAGCAACAACTATCGGAAGAGTGGGGGTAGGAAAGTACGGACTTCCTTGATCGTGGCTGAAGTCCTGCACTCAATCCTAGCCATCGATCTCATAGTCAACCCTTGGATCACGGTCAACTGCGGGGGTTAAGGCCGTTTTTAATCCATGTGCCAGTCGAAGTCCCGCAAACCGTCGATTGCGATAACGCTGTGGACCCGACGGGTTTATTAACAACTACTTAAGATCATATCGCATCCGCTCCGTCTGCCGTAGGGAATCAACTATGTTATGAGAAGACCTTCGGAAGTTGCGATTGCGATTAAAGGTGATGATGTGGCATGTGGGACCTCCATATGGGTAACGTATCTCGGGCATCTGTCACAGAGAAGAGGTAACAGTTCACAACTCGTGAACTTGAAGGAACAGAGGAAGCCAAAAGGTCAAGCAAACAAAAGAAGTCGAAAGGTCGAGAAGCCAGAGGTCTGGCAAACGATGAAGGTACAAAAGAAGCCAAAGATCGAGTGAGAGAGATGTAAGCAAAAGGACAGAAGTAAGTCGTAGGTCCAACAGGACAGAAGGAAGCCGAAGGTCCAGCAGGACAGAAGTAAGCCACAGGTCCAGCAGGACAGAAGGAAGCCGAAGGTCCAGTAGGATAGAAGGAAGCCGAAGGTCCAACAGGACAGAAGGAAGCTGAAGATCCAGCAGGACAGGAGGAAGCCGAAGGACGAAGCAATTTTGTTGATTGGATTAATATTTGAAAGGCTCGGACCTGTGATGAATTAATCAAGTACATAACGCAACCTGAAGAACAATTCTGCGAAGGGGAAAAATAAAGTTTCATATGATATCGTTTGAAGGGAGCAGTAGCCAGCACCAGCATTGAAGTGTTTGTGAGTCTAGTTCTAGGAAGTAAGAGATCATGATAGCAAGAACAGTGAGAAGCAGTCATGCTTGAAACAGTTACCACAACAGTAAAGAACAAAGGCTTGGAAACAAAGAATTGCTTTTGTGCATACATTGAGGCTTAGCGCAGATATCTTGTTGGAAAGCTTCAACAAATCTTGGAAAGATTATTGGAGATCATGATGCCTATTTGAAATCATCATGAGGTAACTTTGCAGACTTTGTTAGGGCAATATGAAGAGTTGTGAAGACTCCTTCATATGAAGACAAGCTGTCATTGATGTAGCAGTGAAAGTTGTAGATAGACAGAATTCAGTGAAGAAGATGTTGGGAGCAGAGAATAACTACCAAAAATATCTAGACAATATATAGCAGAGGGTTGGAGCCCATGGGGTTGGTGCCTCAAAATTGGAAGGATTGGTGTCCTTGGAGTTGGTGCTCCTAAATCCAAGGTTGGTGCCTTGACAAGACAGGGTTGGTGCCTTGGAGGTTGGAGCCTCACAAAAAATCCAAGTTGGTGCTTGGCAACTGGTTGGATCCCTATATACATTGTACTTGATTTATTGTAAAGATTATATTAATAAAATCATTTATTCTAGTTGTTCATTTTGTGTTCTAAATATAAATGATTTAACTGACAAAAATAACAATTGAAAAGGAATATTGATTCACCCACCCCCAGTATTTCCTACAATTGGTATCAGAGCCAGTACCTTCACTCAAAATCCTAACAGCTTGAAAGTTGATCATTAGAACACAAATGGCAAAGCCAAGGAAGAAAGTCTCCAATTCTTCTAAAGATGTATCTCCCTCTACCACTAAAATAGAAGTCAATCAATTTGTGAAGGCTCCATGGTTCAATGAAAACTTTGATATACGGGAAGCAAGAATGAGGAATTTCTTAAAGACTCAAGGCATTGAAGTATGGGAATCAGTAATTACTGATAACTTGATGAATGGAGAATCGAAGGAGTACAATGCAAAAGCGATGAAGGCAATCTTGAATGGGCTACCAGGTTCTGTAAAGAACAATTTACGAAAATGTTCGTCGGCGAAGGGCATATGGGACAATCTTCATAATCTTCACTCAAAAGGAGCATTGGCAATGATCTCCAGTCAAGAAAATGATGGAAAACAACAAGAAAATCCAGAGCCCATCAAGGAAGCTGAAGATAAGATTGATGACATCAAGGCTAAAGAAGACCTAGAAAATGAAGAGAATGAAAAAGACTTTATAGAATATCTCCTCACTAAACTTGTGGCTACCATGGAAGAGATTATCAATTTGAAAAAGGAAAACGAGGAACTTAATAAAAAAGCACTAGCCGGTGACCAAGATCAAACAAAGAAGAAAGTTGACCTTGTCAAGCTTCAAGTACAAGAAAGGGATGAAGAGCTTGCCAAGCTTAAGAAGGAATTTCATCAAAGCAAAAGAAAGTATCATGAAGAAGTCATATCCATGACAAATCAATTGGATAAACCAAAGAAACAGGAAGATACCTTGTCAAGTCAACTTGAACAAAAGCACAAGAGCTTGAACAAACTTGAAGAAGAGATTTGTCAGTACAAGGTAGAGGTATCCTCTCTCAAATCGCAACTACAAGAAGCAAGAAAGTTAGCACAAGGAGCTGAGAAGACAATGGAAGCATTGGGAATCATAGAAGGACAGGTTGATGAAGCTAAAAAGGAGAGAAACACCATGATATGTCAACTAAAAGCGAAGGGTGGAGAAATCTTAAAATTAAAATCTAACATCAACCTTCTCAAGGCCGAAACATGTAAAGCTACAAGGATCAAGGAAGAAATGGAGAGCAATCTAGAAAACAAAAATGAAGTCAGATATCATCTCCCTTAAATCAGAAGAAAATGAAGCAATACGTATTAAGGAAGAGATTGAGAAACAACTTGCTAAGAACAATAATGATTGCGAAAAATTGGAAGAAGAGATTGTCTCCCTCAGGAAAAAGGTTGAAGGGATGGACAAAACCTTGAAGAGCTCTCAAGCCTTGGATGACATGCTCAGCCATCAAAGATGTCCATTTGATAAATCAGGTCTCGGGTATGCAGGTGAATCCTCAAGCAAGAATGATAATGCTTCAAACAACAAGGGTATGAGGAAGTCAAAAAGAAATGTTGATGCTCCCAGTTTCAGCAAAGGTAAAGATAAGAATCAAGGCGATAATGAAGGAAGTCTTGTTCCAAGAAGAAATGCAAATGTTGTCAAGGATGCGAGAAGCAATAATTATCATCAAAGGATCTCAAGGCAGAAAGGCTTCAGAAGTACATCAAGGAAATCTCCATCTCTCGGGTATCAATGTTTATTTCTTGGCTATTGTTATTCTTGTACAAACTTTGGACACATGGCAAAAGATTGTAGGGCTTATAATGATCCCCGTCAATCTTTGAGAAGCAATTTCGCAAGAAGTTGTCATGAATTCTTATTCATGAACAACATAGAATGCTTCAAGCGTCATAACATTGGTCATATGGCACGTAATTGTAACTTGATTTGGGCACCTTCTCAAGCTAGAACAATGCCAGAAAAGAAAGTTACACAAGTATGCAGAAGAAAGAAAATACAATCTGAAAATCTCTTGAACCCTCCAGCCAACAACACATGTTGTTGACTTGATGAAGATATTCTTGATATTTCGAGTGTTTGATGATGGGATTATACCAAAAAGAGACCATGCATACAGTTAGGGGGAGCTTGTGATTCTTGATCATTATTGCAGAAGCTATTCATGAAAGGGTCCTTATGAAATCCTTGTGGAGCTATATTAACAATCATCCTTTGATAAGGATCATTTCTCAGGAGCACTACATTGAAGAACCTAATCTTGTAACCATTCTCTGGACTGTTGTTGAAGATGTTTTCCACTTGATCACTAAGCAGAAATTGGAGCAGCAAAGAAGGCCATCCAATGCCAGAGAAATCGGGCAAATAACTATGTTGTTGGTATTACAGAAGTTGAATGTCTCGACTCAGGGATATAATGTGAGAACAGGCAAATCAAGGACAGTAATAGAGGCAACCTTCAAACAAACAAACACAGAGAATGGAGCTTGAAGCAAGAACAGCTGGAAGAATCTAGCATAATTGAAGCATTGCAAAAAGTTGTCAACCAATAAAAGAATTTAAAAGACAGGCATAGATTGGATATCAAAATCTGTTAGTGGAGATAACTTGCAGGTTTTGGTCTAACTGCAATCGTGATTCCCAACAAGTGGTATCAGAGGCTCATCAAAAGGACTATAGAAAGGAGAATGTTGTGCAGTCGAATATAGCTCAGTAACTTAAGAAGAAGCACAAAGATACAAAGGAATCTTGATTTGAAGAAAGATAGCAAGAATGACAATTTCAGTGGCATATTCTCCTGATTCAGACTATAAAGACTCCTTAATTCTGACTGTGAAGACAACAAAATTCAGATTGCACAAGCATAAAAACCTGGACTTGAACATTTGGTGTATGGCTATTTGGAGCCTATTTGGAACAATTGAAATGGAGCATCTTTAAGCATTGTTGAAAGCATTATGAAGAATTTTTGAGACATGAAGAGGGAATAATGTGCTAGTTGATGATGAGGCAGCAATCCTTCTATCTCGAGTAAAAATAAGAGCACCACGACAGGGGGAGTAACATACCCATCAAAATATACTATTCATAAAGAACAAAAGCAGTTTGACAGGGGGAGTCCTTGTGCGCTCCTTTGCCATTGATGTCAAAGGGGGAGAGAAGAAGAATATTGCCATCAATGACAAAGGGGGAGATTGTTAATCTAGGTTTTCATTGATGTCAATATAACAGTGTTTGTGATGGCAAATTCTTTGATACATGATTGCCCATTGATGCCCATTGATCATAATGCTCATAGTGATGAAAGTTTGATATATGATGAGATGGAGGATCCAAGTGGATTGAACAGCAGGAGGTCAATTCAACAGCAAATGACGCAGGAGGTCAATTGAACAGCAAATGACGTAGGAGGTCAATTGATCAGCAATTGAATAGCAAATGATGCAATAGGTCAATTGATCAACAATTGAACAACAAATGACGCAGTAGATCCAGCAAAGCAATAGGAGCAAGAAGCCAAATAGTAAGATAAAGAGTTTATTGAAAGCCATCAAAGAAACAAGTCATCGGAGGAAGAGAAGCAAGTTATCGCATATGCCCAAGGGTAAGTGTTATCGAAAGAACAAAGAGCAACAATGATAACAGAGGAGTAAAGAAGAAAAATATCGGAAGAGCGAAAGAGTGAAGAGAAGTCACAAGAGCAACAGCTATCAGAAGAGCAAGGGTTAGGAAAGTACGGACTTCCTTGATCATGGCTGAAGTCCCGCACTCAATCCTAGTCATCGATCTCATAGTCAACCCTTAGATCACGGTCAACTGCAGGGGTTAAGGCCGTTTTTAATCCATGTGCTAGTCGAAGTCCAACAAACCATCGATTGCGATAAGGAAGTGGACCCGACAGGTTTATTAACAACTGCTTAAGATCATATCGCATCCGCTCCGTTGTCGTAGGGGATCGACTATGTTATGAGAAGACCTCTGAAAGTTGCGATTGAGATCAAAGGTGATGACATGGCATGTGGGACCTCCATATGGGTAACGTATCTCGGGCATCTATCACAGAGAAGAGGTAACAGTCACAACTCATGAGTTGAAGGAACAGAGGAAGCCAAAAGGTCAAGCGAACGAAAGAAGAAGTTGAAAGGTTGAGAAGCCAAAGGTCTGGCAAACGATGAAGGTACAAAAGAAGCCAAAGATCGAGTGAGAGAGATGTAAGCAAAAGGACAGAAGTAAGCTGTAGGTCCAGCAGGACAAAGGGAAGCCAAAGGTCTAGCAGGACAGAAGTAAGCCACAGGTCCAGCAGGACAGAAGGAAGCCGAAGGTCTAGCAAAAAAAAAGAAGCCAAAGATCCAGCAGGACAGGAGGAAGCCGAAGGACGAAGCAATTCTGTTGATTGGGTTAATCTTTGAAAGGCTCAGACCTGTGATGAATTAATCAAGTACATAATGCAACCTGAAGAACAATTTTGTGAAGGGGAAAAATAAAGTTTCATCTGACATCATTTGAAGGGAGCAATATCCAACACCAGCATTGAAGCGTTTGTGAGTCTGGTTCTGGGAAGTAAGAGATCGCGATAGCAAGAACAGTGAGAAGCAGTCACGCTTGAAACAATTACCACAACAGTAAAGAACAAAGGCTTGGAAATAGAGAATTGCTTTTGTACATACATTGAGGCTTAACGCAAATATCTTGTTGGAAAGCTTCAACAAATCTTGGAAACATTATTGGAGATCATGATGCCTATTTGAAATCATCATGAGGTAACTTTGCAGACACTGTTAGGGAAATACAAGGAGTTGTGAAGACTCCTTCATATGAAGATAGGTTGTCATTGATGTAGCAGTGAAGGTGTAGATAGACAGAATTTAGTGAAGAAGATGTTGGGAGCAGAGAATAACTACCAAACATATCTAGACAATATATAGTAGAGGGTTGGAGCCCTTGGGGTTGGTGCCTCAGAATTGGAAGGATTGGTGTCCTTGGAGTTGGTGCTCCTAAATCCAAGGTTGGTGCCTTGACAAGACAAGGTTGGTGCCCTGGAGGTTGGAGTCTCACAAAAAATCCAAGTTGGTGCTTGGCAACTAGTTGGAGCCATATATACATGTACTTGATTTATTGTAAAGATTATATTAATAAAATCATTTATTCTTGTTGTTCATTTTGTGTTCTAAATATAAATGATTTAACTGAAAAAAATAACAATTGAAAAGGAATACTGATTCACCCCCCCTCTCAGTATTTCCAACAAGAAGGTTTCAGTATAGCCAATGCCTTCAACTTGTGAAAAGACCTTAGCAACAAGACGAGTTTTATGTTTATCAACTTTTCCATCTAGTCCAAACTTGGTTCTATAAACCCATTTACATCTAACAAGTTTTGTTCCCTTTGGAAGAGGAACAAGATCCCATGCATCATTTGCCAATAATGAACGATATTCTTCATTCATAGTTGTGTCCCAATCTGGATGGCCCGAAGCTTCTGCAAAGATCATAATTCGCTAAAGCTTGAGCCAATAAAGAAGAGGCTCTATTGAACTGAGAACATGTACGTCGCTGATCTATAGGATCACCTACAAGAGAACCTGCTACATCCCGAGTAGCACGGACCCATTTTGGAAGCTAAGGAGCTAAAGTAGGGTCTTGAGAAAGTGGGGAAGGTTTGTCATCCTTGTTGTCATCATCTAAAGGAGCAATATTTTCAGCAGTAGAAGGGATAGAGAGAGGTGGCACATCCCCCGAACTAGGCTCGTAGGCCGATATATTTTCAGCAAACTTCACATCTCTTGTAATGATAACATTTTTGGATTTAGGTGAAAGAAGTCTATATCCTTTGACATCTTCAAAACATCCAACAAAAATACATTTTTCACTATTAGGTTCTAAAGGTTTATGTTTCTCATCTAGAATATGGGCCCATGCTTCACTTCCAAAAACAAGAAAGTGACTTACATCTAGTTTAATTGAGCTCCATGCTTCTTCTGGAGTGATATTCTTTAAAACCTTAGTAGGAGTGCGATTTACTATGTAATTTGCACAATTAATTGCTTATGCCCAAAAATTAAGACCAAGTCCTTTAGATTGAAGCATACAATTAGCCATTTCCTTTAAGGTGTGATTCTTCCTTTTAGCTACGCTATTTTGTTGTGGAGTATATGGAACAATATGTTGCATTTGAATTCCATGCTCAATGCAAAAGTTGATAAATTTGTTGTTAACATATTCTCTGCCATTATCCGATCTTAGCTTAAGAATTTGATGTCCAGATTGTTTCTCAACAAAGGCCTTAAAGGCCAAGAACATATTAAATACTTCACTCTTGAGTTTTAAGAAGTATACCCAACTACGTTTGGAGAAATCAATGAAAGTTAAGAAATACTTGTAGCCAGAGAATGAAACAATTGGAAGTGGACCACATAAATCACTATGCACAAGCTGTAAAGGGGTTGGGACGTGCCAAGAGGCACGTTTTTCAAAACTATCCCTATGATGTTTTCCGAGTACACATCTGGAACAAACACCATCTCTGCAAGATACCATAGGAAGACCTGTCACCATATTTTCTTTACATAGATTTTGAAGGGAGCGATAGCTTAAGTGACCAAATCGCTCATGCCAAAGTTTGCTCACTTCATCATTATGAACAACAAATACTGAGGGAAGAGTTGATGACTCAAAGTTGTTAAACTTATACAGCCTTGTAGAATCATCAACAATGCCAGTAGCTAAAATCTGTGTAACATCTTTTAGGTCCTTAATTACAACATCATGAGGTGAAAATTCAACGATTTTACCTTCACCTGAATGAGTTATCTGATATACAGATAAAAGGTTGTAGGATAAGATTGGAACACAATACATCATTAAATTGACCATTGTCTAGATGAATAGTTCCAGTCCCTACAACACTAAGAGATCTATCATCACCAACATATATATTTTTGGTGTTACAATCATTTAAAGAAGAAAACATGGCTTTGTTTTTGGCCATGTCATAAGAAACTCCAAAATCAATGAGCCACTCCTGAGAATAAGAAGAAAAAGATACATTTAGTGCATAACCAGACCGAGATGCTTGATAACCACATGCAAAAAGTGTTATTCCTGAAGATGAAGTTGAAGTTGAAGAGTGCTCCAAATGGATGTTATGCTTATTCATTGCTGCTTCCAAGGCATCCATCTTCTTAAAGCATTTGGATTCTAAGTGGCCATCTCGATTACAAAAGTTGCAATGTCTATCAGTGTTCTTCCCTTTGTTCTTATTTGCCTTATCATTTTGTTGAATTGATTTTTCATTTTGAGACTGAATGTGCTTAGGACCCTTGGTTGGTTTAGGACCATTCTTTTTAAGATGTTACTTCTTAGGATTTTTTGAACTTGGTTGTTATTGGGCGACTAAGGCTTTCTTAGAAAAGTTTCCAAGATTAAGAAGACCAAGATGTAAAAGTTTTTCTTGTTCTCTTATTAAAGAATCACAAAAGGCATCAAAAGAGGGGGACTTGTAGGCTTGTCCTTGAGAAATAAAGGCTTCTCTAGTAGAATGGAAGGTGGAAACAAACACAGAGTAGGTTGGTTCTAACTTTGTAAGAATGGAATAGATAAGGCTACCATCTTCTTTCTTAGCCTTAACACCTTCCAAAAGAAGTCTAAGGGTCTTGAACTTAGACAAAAAATCTTCAATGGAAGAAAAATTATTGGGGTCCAACGTAAGCAACTCATTTTTGAGTTGATGGGCTCTAATTTCATTTTTAATTCCAAAAACTTTATTGAGCCGTTTCATTGCTTCATCGGGGGTATCATGTTCTGCGATATGGAATCTTAGGCCTGGAGAAATAAACATCCCTATCAACCTATGTGCTTGATCTTGCCTATTTTCCCATTTGGCTGTCTTATCTTCATCTTTAGATTTAGATTCTTGGCCTAAGGCTATTCTATAAAGACCTTTACTTCTAAGTAAATCCACAATGTAGGATAACCATTAGAAGTAGTTGTGGTTGTTAGAATAACTTGGCATGGACTTTCCATTTTAACATAAACTGAAGCTATAGATCCTGAAAGATCTAATGGAAAGATCTCGAAAAATTAGGCCGATTAATAAAAAAGGCTTTGAAAATGGCTTCCGGATGAAGAAGTTATGGCTTTTTGAAGAAAAGTTGTTGAAAATGCCAATGAAGTACGTGAATATGCAGAAGTGAATGATAATATGTTATATTTAAACCCCCCCCCCCTCCTCCAAACTTAATCTAATTAGCTCACTTTAAAAAAAAATATGTGACCCACTTTTATAAATAAGTGAAAGTCACTTTTACAATGGTACTTTATGAGCTACCCACTAAATTGTAACTTAAATAAAAGATAAAGAGACTTTAGAATTATAATTGAGACAGTAGACCAAGTTATACTTAACTATTTCCTATGTGTCGGAATATCCTAACAGAAAAGTTGCATGTCACGCAAAATCCAGAACTGTAGGAACAGCTGAAACTGTCGGAACTGCTAGGCACTGCGAGAATTGCCGGAAGAGCTGACGCAAAGGTAGTGCAGTGGCCAGGAGAGTTGACATAGAAAAGTTGTCTGTCACGCAAAAGCCAGAACTATAGTGAACTGCCAGAACAGCCGGGAGAGCTGACGTGGTGGGAAGAGAAGGTGACTCAGGGTTGACACAAAGCCAGTGCAGAAATAGCCGAGATTAGCCAGTGTTGTGCCGATCAACCGGAATTCTGCCAGGTGAAGTGAGGTAAAACTCACTCAGATTTTCCGCCAGTATTTTCTCTGTAAAGGATTGCTAGATGAGCATCCTAGATTTGTATTCAGATATTTCTTCTGCATAATAATAAACCCTCAGAGTTGCTGCACCGGTTTTCCCGCATTGGGTTTTTCCAGGGACTATTGTGTCCAAAAATAAGTGTCTCCTATGTATCTTGTTCTTTTCTCTGTTTTCTGTTTCATGAGATCAAATATTTAATTAGTGTAGGCTGCAGAAGTAATTTCTTTCAATATTCAAAAGAATAACTTGATGAATGTAATTTAAGAAATCAAGTAGGTGAATTACATTTAGATTTGCTGCAGTAGGGGTTCCTTCAGTGTGTAGGAATTTTCACATGGGATCAGAGCATTGATTTTGAAACAGAAAGAGCAGATCTAGTGTTGAGGAGTGAGGCTGAAAGCTACACTTGGCAGCAATTCGAATCCCCTTGAAGGGATTGCACAGTCCTTGTCAGGAAGCAGATCTAAGGAAATCTCTCTCTGAGTGAGACGATAGAGAGGTACGATTTCCAATTCATGAGTTTGCAGAGGCAGAGGGAGTGACACAGAGCCTTAGCGCAGTGCTTGAAGGGCGTAGTTTCTGTTGGAGCAAAAATTCGCTGGAAGAGAACGAAGACACATAGAAGGGGAATTTTCTCCTCAGAGAACTTTCTGCCAGAAAGTTCGAATTTCTCACTTGCTGAGCAACTGAGCAGTGTTGAACAGTGACTAGAGGAGTCAGTTCAACAGTTGGGTGAAATGGCATTGCATGGGCTCAGAGATCAGGACAGGTGAGAAGGAGCTTCCAACTATGTCATATGGAAGACCAAAATCTTAATTGTTCGAAGGAATATGATCTCGAGGCCTACGTCAAAAGTGTTGTAGTTGTTCCTACTAACAACGATCAAAAGAAGAAGTACAAGGGCCGAGCAAGGGAAGGCAAAGAGGCTCATTCTCGATGGAGTTCGAGATCATGTGGTCTCACACTTGCAGACCAAGGATACAGCCCGAGAGGTGTGCGAAGCCTTGTCTTCTTTGTATGAAGGCTCTTCTGAACAATGGAAGATGTATTTGGAGCAGAAATTGCAGCAGACTTTGATGCAAAAAGGAAAAGGGGTGAACCTCTATCTTCAAAGTCTTCAGGACACCAGAGACCACCTTGTTGCAGTGGGGTCCACTCCTCAGCCAACCGTGATGGTGAGGATAGCCCTCAATGGAGTCTCGGATGAATGGAAAGTTTTTGTCCAAAGCATATTGGGCAAAGAGAAACTACCTTCATGTGAGGAGATGTGGGCGGTTCTTCAACAGGGGGAGTTAAGGAGGGACCTAGTGAAGGTCAACCACGGTGGCATCAATGGGAGTGGCTCAAAGACAAAGGAGGAGGAGGAGAATGCAGCTCTAGCTCGAAGGGACAGAGCAAAAGAAGGACATTTCAAAGGTGAAATGTTTTAGTTGTCGTGAGATGGGCCACTATGCATCCCAGTGTCCTTTGAAGAAAAAGGACAGGGATGAGAAACGTGATCCTAAGGCTGCTTCAGCAAAGATTGACGAGGATGAGTATGCCATGAGTGCCCACGCATCTCCAGGAGGGAGATGGGGTGATATTGAGTTATAGTAAGGAGGACTATAAGTGGGTAGGATCCTTGAGGAGTCCACCTCTTGGATCAATTCCTTGCTACGGGAGCCCAAGATTCAGCAGTAGGGAGATGGACTTAGTGTCAGATGATGCAGTCGATCATTTGGAGGATAGATGCAGTGGACCGTTTGGACGACAGATGCAGTGGCTTGGGACCAAAGACTAATCAGAGCAGAGCAAGGTTGGCAGCAGTGCAATTGGCACAGTGCAAGAGTCAGCAGTAGCGCAGAAGATTCAGAGGGCCATAATCAGTCGCAGTCAGATTCCAACATTCATTGTATTATGTTGAACACAATTAAATTCAAATAATTTTGGATGTTGGATTTCAAGCCTCTGTGGAAGTTTTTTGTAGCTTCATGTTCAGGATTATCCACAGTTTCCAGTTCAGTCTGTCGACGTTTCAAACCCCAAAGGGGGTCCATCATCAAGGCAACTCTGAAAGATAGAAATGAATGAAAGATGATGAGAGAAGGAGCTAGGCACCTGGATATAAATAAACAAAAGAACCCTAGTATGAGAGCCGACACATGATTTTACATTTCTATTATTATTTATTATTATTTATTTATATTTGTTATTATTATTAAATAATTTTATAGTTAATATATTAATTTATTTGATATTTATTTTAGTCTTAAAAATCAACCATAAATTAACATTTAGATTAATTAATTAATCAATTAATTAATTGCCCAATAATAATCGATTTGTAATATTTCTTTTTTATAATATAAAATGAATACATTAAATTATTATATTAATTAAGTAATTATATTATTAAAATAATAATAATAATATATTAAAATGATACGAATTAAATTAAAATCATTTATGATCACACACAATAGGTTAATAATATTCATCATTACTTAATTAATAGCATTATTTTAGAATTTTAAGAACATTTCATTAATTATTTGTTTATATATTTAATAAAATCAAAAATATTTAATTTTATATTTATTATTATATTAGAATTAATAATTAATCAATTAATTAATTAGCAATTAATAATTTATTATTTATTCACGTCCATTTAAGATTAAACTATATTTTATTAATCCTTATTCACCCATTTTATTTACTTTTATTAATTTTATTAATCACATTTATATTTTTATTTACTTAATATTTTTATATTAAATTAATTAAGCCCTTATTAATTTCATTTTAATTAATAAACCCTTATTTAATTTAATTTAATTAGTATAATTAATTAAATTAAATGATTTGCGATGATTAATTAATTAATAAACCTTCTGACTGGAAGGTCTATTGATCTTGTGCTTCCAAGGGCTTCGAGGGGTTTATCCGTCCGATCAGGGGAAACCAGTTTCCACTGATTTCACTTCCATTGTCCCTGTTGAGGTTCTGCGGAAATTTCATAATTTTAATGGCCTCTCTGATTTTTCTTTTATGGTAATTGTCCTCCCTTGCAATTACCTTGGCGTCTTCCAAACACATATGATGTTTGGTCTTGGATGAGTGCTCTGCAAGTGCCGACGTACGAGATCTATCATTCTTTATGTCAGCGGCGTGTTCTTTAAGCCTTGTTTTCAGAGATCGACCTGTTTCCCCAATATAACTCTTACCACATGAGCAATCAATCTTGTACACTCCCTTGAGTTGTTGACGATCGATGTTATCCTTAACCGACCTCATAATCTGTCTTATCGTTCCACATGTTGTAAATTGAGTGTCTATGTTTTTCTTTTTTAATATTTTTACAATCACGTCAGTAACCCCTTGGATGAATGGAAGGTAAACCCTCCCCTGATTTTCGTTCTTGTCCTCAGGGGTACGGTTAGAGAGGGCCCTGTCTTGAGCTCTTTTTATAGCTTTCTTGATACTCCATTCCTTGTATCCAATGTTTTTGAAGACAGAGGTTAAGTGTTTAATCTCATCTTTTAGGTGATCAGGGTCAGAAATCCTGAAAGATCTAACAGCCAAGGTGTTTAAAACGCCAGATTTATGGGATGGATGATGGTAAGAGTCAGCATGAAGATAGCTATCAGTGTGAGTTTTCTTCCTATAGACCTGGTGTCCCAAAGTGCCATCCTCCCTTCTACTGATCAGGACATCTAGAAAGGGGATCTTACCATTCTCTTCAAGCTCCATAGTAAATTTGATTTCAGAGGATAAGGAGTTAAGATGATTGAAGAATTTCTCAAGCTCTGCTTTACAGCAGTGCCAGTGCTAGCAGCATAGCAGATGCAGCGTTTAAGAGGGAGTTGTAGTACAAATGGAGCAGTAGCTGTGGCAGTGTCATGAGCAGCGGTACAGTAGCAGCAACAACACAGTGTTGGTGGCAGCAATAGTGTAGAAAGGAGGTGCTTCAAAAACAGAGCAGCATGCAGGTCGACATTGTTGCTAGCACACTTTCCTCGCTAAGAGGGAGTGTTAATTTTTGGTAGTATCGACAGTGCTCTAGCCTTGAAAATTGGAGGAGAGGCTAAGGAACGAGTTCTAAAGAACCCTGAAACCGTTTGGTGAAAATCCACTCGGATTGTATTTTATTAAATAATTAATATTTTTAATGGGGTTCCTAAGTCTAAACTTAGTGAAAAAAAAAAATTAATGGGTATTAATCAAAATATGGGTGAGAATGATCTAGAAGGCAGATCAAGTCATGTTTTAATCTTAGCCATTGATTAGAGACTTAATCTCAGCCATTGAAGACTCAACAGGAAAAGTATAAAATGGAGGCCTGGGGTTCATTTGGAAACACACACATAGAGATTGAGGAAATCGATTTTCTGAGGTGAGAACTTCTCAGGAGGAAAATCAATTAGGGAGATCTTGCAGTTGAGGGACAGAGAGAATCCAGGAGGACTTTCCAGAAAATACAAAAAAAGAGGCAATGCAATAGCCAGGAGAGCTGACGAAGAAAAGTTGCCTGTCACGCAGAATCCAGGACTGTCGAAACAATCAAAGCTGTCAGAAACTGTCGAAATAGCCGAGAGAGCTGACGCAAAGGCAGCGCAGTAGCCGGGAGAGCTAACGCAAAAAAGCTGCTTGTCACGCAAAAGCCGGAATTGTCGGGAACAGTCGAAACTGCCGGGCACTGCCAGAACAACCAGGAGAGCTGACGCAGAGGGCAAAGAACGTGACGCAGGGCTGGCGCAAAGCCAGCACAGAAATAGTCGGAGTTAGCCAGTCTTGTGTTAGATCAGTCAGAATTCTGCCGAGTGAAGTGAGGTAAAACTCACTCAGATTTTTCGCTAGTATTTTCTCTATAAAGAATTGCTAGATGAGCATCCTAGATTTGTATTCAGAGATTTCTCCTGCATAATAATAAACTCTCAGAGTTGCTGCACCGGTTTTCCCGCATTGGGTTTTTCCAGGGACTATTGTGTCCAAAAATAAGTGTGTCCTATGTATCTTGTTCTTTGCTTTGCTTTCTGTTTCATGAGATCAAATATTTAATTAGTGTAGGCTGCAGAAATAATTTGCTTCAATATTCAGAAGAATAACTTGATGAATGTAATTCAAGAAATCAAGTAGGTGAAGTAGATTCAGATTTGTTGCAGTAGGGGTTCCTTTAGTGTGTAGGAATTTTCACTATGTGTGCTTCCCCTTATCTAGCTACCCATATGCCCCATTATGTGGCCCAGGGCTACCCCTCTCATTCCCTATTCCATCTCACCTATTTTTCACTTCCCAACCCCATGAGAAGGGTGTACCTTGGACATACTATCCCCTCTAAGAGCTGAAACCACCTAATAAGGTACTTGGCTAACCCCCTTCAGAGTTTGGAGGCACTAGCACATGCCAAAGCCCACTACGGAAGGGCATGTTATTATGAAGTGCCCACTTTGTTATCCATGGTTTGTAAGCTCCTTTACCCGATTATTCTAATGACTAATTGTACTGGAAGCCTAGGGGACGCATTGAATTTTATGTAGGATTGCAAATAGTTTCCATTTTGGTTTGACCTCCCTATATGGGATCCTGACCCCCAGAGTTCCACATTGGCACATGTAGGGTGTGCATAGAGAGTCATGGGCCTCAACAATAGCAGACTCTAATGGATGTTCAGAGACTACTAGCGATCCACTTTTGGGACAATGATGACATGTTTGGTACACTATGCCCAACAAGCTCCCACGGGAGCCCCACACTCCTGGTGGAAGCCCCAGCACTTGTACGATGTCATGGCATCGTTCATTCCACCACTTGGACCATTGCAAAGGATCTACAGGCATCTCTGATCCATATGGACACCCATGGGGTCATTGATGTGGCCTCAGACCCATTGAGAGCACCACAAGTCTACTATTTGGAGAACAAAGGGCTACCCCCTTGTTCATTATATTTCGAGGAATTTATTCCTCAATATGGCTCTTCAGGATGTTATTGAGCCTTTAGAGAGCCTTACAACATGCATACATCATTATTTGGCCCCTTGTGAGGCTTGCTTTTACATTATGAGCTAGTATGGTGGGTTTGTCACCATTAGGAGTTATTATTTGCAAATTATTTTATCTTTAGGGGCCCATAGGCTAATTCGAACTCATTAGGAGGCCATATATTGATGTTAGATACATTCATTTATATCATCACTTGACTTGGGATCTCTCTAATCATAGAGATTTTTCGCACTTTTTTCCTTGGTGGATATTTTTGGAGATGGATGAATTTTGATGTATGGATTTGGGCTATTTCTCTTGTCTTGGAGCTTTATTGAGCAAGCGACATGTTGATTGGATATACGCTATAATGTTGTAAGTAAATTTTGATGCTATTATTCTTGTTGCTACATATTGCTAAAATCAGGGCTAGTTGTTGCATTATCATAATGCGGAATGGAGCATGTTTTAGCTAATTTAATGTATGGGCCAATGTTATATGAATGAAATGTCCTAGAGATTTATTTATCTCGAGACGTTTGCATCATTTCCTTTGAAGTATAAATGCTTGAAGGTCACTTTTCTTTTCTTTCTCTCAACATTGGACGAAGTTGACTTTCTAGGCCTCCTTGATAAACGAAACCAAGTTCTTACTAATCATTATCCTTGACTCTATATCCCCAGGTGAACTAGGCATTGATCCCTCAAAAAGGGAGATCATTTTAACCCTCTTTTTACCAATTTTCCCTTTTCCCCAAGTCTAGCCCCAATGGGTCACCTAGGGCATCAATTTCCCGATAATTCGCCCAAGGAAAGATTTCGATCTCCTCTAGACTACTACGTTGGTGAGTCCCCTCCCTCTCCTCCAAATTTGAGGCCATTTTGACAATGGAATCTCCGAAAATCTCAAACCCTTGCTCTAGGACTGAATTTTGCCTAGGCATCCCCAAGGCTCAACACTAATAGGATCAATTCAACTTTTTGAAATAAATATTCATGTTTGGTCCTTTCCCCTCACTTATCCAAGATAGGAACATCATTGGTTGCTATATTCCATCCCCAAACTTGGGTTGGGTCCACTTGGCCCTATGTGGTCCCACTTCTCAATAAAGATTATTTGTCAAAGACCATTTGGGAATCCAAGTTTCCAAGGATTATAGGGATTGAGAAACTCCTTTATAAGCCTATTCTTTCTTCCTTGACCCTCCAATCCTCACCCCTCACTCCTGGTGGACGAAGTCCCTTGCTTAAAGAGAAAGCAAGTTCCATTTTTCACTCCATCCTTGGGAAAGGGTTTTTAGGGTCACTTCTCACCTATCCATTAACATCTACTTTACAAAGTGATCCCTACACTACCGGGACTCCTCCATCGGTGAAAGTTCGTAAAGAGCAGGGAGACTTAGTTGTGGTGACAATGGGCTAAGCCTCCACCGTTTCCCTTGACCTAGCAGTTGCCCTCTTAGGAACCCCTTTTAGGTCCCCTACTGGTTTGAGTGGTAACATTTCTGGTGCCATTGCCGGGGACACGAGATGTGTGTTTTGTTCCTCGTACGACATATCAACATATCATTATTGGTGACTCCATTGGAAGAACGAAACCCTAGTTCTTCATTGAACTTTAAGGTTGATGCTTGTAGGATGAAGCAAGCATTTTTCTAGGCATCTTTAATTTCACCCTGGCGACTCCTACATATGTTTCATGTATACCTCAAATAGGTTGTCATTCTTTCATAAATTTCCTGCTTTGGACATTGCTAGCATCCCTGGACATCCTAATCATGTCGCAGGAATGATGTTACGTGGGATGCCTGTGTCTGATGGTGATCCAAGATCCGCAATTGACCATGTGGAAAAACTTAATGCACATACTTCAAAGGAGAAAGTGGTCCACCAAGATGTCCTTACGTTGTTATTCTTTAGTTCCCTCTGTGGTCATAACTCATGGTTGCAAAATCACGAACCTAGGAGCATCTCATCTATTGAGGAGTTTGTTGATGGTTTTCTTACACATTTTCAAGTATGCCCCACATTGAGCATTCAAGAGAAAGCCTTCATCAAGAATCATCAAGACCCTAAGAATCCAAGTAATGAATGGGAAGATGAGTCCTCCTTGTGTCCACAAGATGAAAAGGCTGATTTGGAGAACACATATGTTGGGAAGGATGAATCCATGGAAAGTGAAGTTGAGACTAAACTTACCTTTCTCAAGGATATTACTCTTGATGAATATCCTTTTGAGAACCTTGAGGGAGGTGATCCCATTAGCCCCTTCGAAGATGACATTGAAGATTACTTCCACATTGAAAAAGGGAAATGGGAATTGTTGGTCCTCAATTTGATTGTGCTCCCATTTATGACACCAACAAGGAAGATGAGGTTGAGAGTGGTCTCCCCTTTCTCTCAGGCATTATTTATGATCACATATCCATTGATACCCTTGAGAAGAAGGATCATTATTTTCCCTTACATGAAAAGGATGATTCTGAGGAGGAAAAAATCGTTGAATATAATACTTCCCCCCCCCCCCCCCTTTTCCTTATCCTCTTGTTATCACTTCAAATCTTCCATGAGTGATTCCCTCACCCCTTTTCAAATAATCCCGAGTGACAATGATCCCTTTCTCCCTTTTATGTATGATGTCAAGGAAGAACCCTTCATTGAATATACTTTATCTCCTTTAATAGACCCTCAGGATTATGATCACCCTATAACCTCCCCTCCAATGCAACCATCACTATGAGCAACCTATTTGTTGCACTCCTTTCCCTCACCCTTCGTTCCCCCCTCATCACGACCTTGTGGCATCAACAAAGCATAAGATTGTAAGCAATGATTGTGATAGGGAGTTCTTGAGAATTGTTAATTTTAGGTATGTTCTATGCTAGAGCAATTTATTTCAATTTTCACAGTTAGCTCATTATCCATTCCAGATTAGCAATCACATCAGCATTAAAGTAAACTGCAGATAGAACATAAATATAAATCGCAGAAGACAAGCCAAGACAAGAGGACACAAGATGTGGTGCTAGCTACGGACAAACCCCACAATGTGAGGAAACACTTGATCAATTCTTCTTTTATGTTCTTCAAAGTTCAGCAGAGAAAGAGAGAGAGGGAGATAGTACATTTACAATAGAAGTCAACACTTTGACTTATCTAGATAAGAGCATAGATCATCTCTAAGAAGATGATACATGAGATCAGTTGAAGACATGCTGCTTCAACTGGTTCTCCAAGGTGATTCCTTCACCTATCATTGTGTTACATTTCGTCAACATGCTGCACCTCACCGCTCTGCACCATGCTACACCCATCATCATTGTACTACATTATGTGCCATAGCTGCACCATGTTGCCTTCTCGACAGTTCTGACTGTTCCTTGCAATTCCGACAATTCTGGTTGTTCTCAGCAGTTCCGGCAGTTCCAGTAGTTCCAGCTTTTCTGGCTTTTCTGACAGTTCTGGCTTTTTCGGCAGTTCTGGCTTTTCGGACAGTTCCGACTTTTCTGACTTTTCCAGCAATTCCGACTATTTCAGCTTTTTCGGCTTTTCTGGCAGTTCTGGCTTTTTCGGGAGTTCCAGCTTTTTCGGCAGTTTCGGCTTTTCTAGCTTTTTCAACAGTTCCGGCTTTTCCAGCTTTTCCAACAATTCCAGCTTTTTCGGCAGTTCCGGCTTTTTCGACAGTTCCGGCTTTTCCGACAGTTCCAGCTTTTCCAGCGTTTATAGTAGTCCCTGCTTTTCTGGCTTTTCTGACAATTCTAGCTTTTCCGACTTTTCTAGTAGTTTCGGCTTTTTTGGCTTTTTTGGCTTTTCCGGCTTTTTCGACAATTCCAGCTTTTCCGGCTTTTCCGGCTTTCTAGATCAAGGCAGTGTTATCCCTTAGAATCTCTCCTCCTACTAAAACCCGAAGACAAGTAGAGAGAGGAAGAGATCCCAAGTGTGTTGAAATGACTTGAAGTCCTCTATATTTATACTAAAATGTAGATGATGAATAGACATGACTATTAGGCTTTCGAGCCTACATAAGATGCTGGCCGACTTGACAATTTGTCTTATAATATAAATAAATTCATAACTTCATAAATAATTATTGGAATCGAATGATCTTTAGATCAATCCTACACCTCTCAATGAGAGGGATCCAATAAAAATATTAGCTGCCATAAATAAGATGACCCATATGGAGTTTGGTACTAGTTGCCAAATTTAACAAGAATGACTTTTTATTCCACTTTTTGTACTTAGAGGAAAACCCCCGCACTTTTGGATTGACCTATTCTACTTCTCCTAGGGTTTCCTTTTACCTCGAATGGAGATCATGTTTTCCCACCTCCCACCCACTTCACCCCCCATCTAATTATGTTTGCATTTGCTTTGGGTTTTGTTTCATGAGTAATCATACTGGTAGGCATATGTATATTGATACGATGATATGTTGGTTGCACTGGCCTTATGATTACACTTAGCATTAGCACTATCATATGCATGTTAGGGTAGGATGCATTGCATGATGATTTTTGCGTTGGAACTAACCGCATATGATGTTTCTCATGATAGATTAGATTGCATTTAAAAAATAAATAAATAAATTTCCATATTTTATTTCTTGTTGGTTTAAGGGCTAACATTGAGCATGAGTGATCATAAGTCACCATGAAAAGCATGTTGCCATGTGGCTTTGATCTTTGACATGTGGAGATAACAGATCTACGGTCACCAAGAGATTGTTGGAGTTCTCATGACCTCCCATTCGAGCTGCATCGTCCACTTCTTCGAGAGATCACATCCCAGTTGGAGCCAGATGTTACCCACCACTTTGTGGGTGATATCCCCAAGAGAAAAAATTCCTCCATGATGAGCCTCAGTTGATAGCCAGCAGCCCCTTGATGCCTCCTACTAGCTCGTTGTGCCATTTCTCTGCCACCTAAGCTAGCCATGTGGTCCCTCACCCCCCTGTATTGATCGTATGTTTGAAGGTGGGCCTCTCAAATCTAAAGGTATGTCTTGTCATTTGGGAATTGAGTATTGGGTTTACTTATCATGGATACTTCTGCATATGGATTGGTGGGGGAATTTGGCGAAAAGAGTGGGTTTAGTTTGTGCTCCTGTCCCCTTGACCCCTTTTGGTTGTTACCCTTGGATCTTAATCCCGTGGGATCTCCTTTATTGGCCATTTGGTTCTAGGGTGGTACTTCTTGGGAAACCCCGACTTTGGGTGTGTGGTCCCGCTCCTTTACCCACATATACTACTCCCTTTCCACTCACTATACCCCCATTCATCATTTCTCCCACTTGTGTCCACATTCCCATTCTGGGTCCACATAAGGCTAGCATCCCTATCCCCTTTGCCACCACCTTGGGTCAGGGCTAGAATGATGGCCCGGAGGTTGAAGGAACTAAAAAAAGAAGAAAAAGCATAACTGGCCACATTTAATAGGAAATTGTACCACAAAATGCAAACTATGGCCGGGACAAAAATAATTAGCACATGGGCAAAACCCGACACATGAGCTCTACTCATGGCCATCACTCTAGTTCCATAGGCCCTAGATGAGCCTCCTCTATCATTCAAGAATCCATGATTGCCCCAACCCCTGGAGGGCAATGAATCGCCCTACCTCAAAAGGGGTAATCACTGTTATATTCTACACATCATGTTCTTGTCCTTTGAGCCCAAAGTAGAAAATTCATAAAAGGCAAAAGGCATATAAAGAAGGGTGGAAAAATCAAGGTCGGGGCACCTCATGTACCATGACTACTCTCCCCTATACATTATATACCCAAGTGTGGGCTTCCCCTTATCTAGCTACCCCTATGCTCCATTATGTTGCCCAGGGTTGTACCTCTCATTCCCTATTCCATCTCACCTATTTGTCACTTGCCACCCCCATGAGAAGGGTGTACCTTTGACATATTATCCCCTCTAAGGGCTGAAACCACCTAATAAGGTACTTGGCTAACCCCCTTTGGAGTTTGGAAGCACTAGCACATGCCAAAGCCCACTACGGAAGGGCATGCATTATGAAGTGCCCACTTTGTTATCCATGGTTTGTAAACTCCTTTACCCGATTATTCTAATGACTGATTGTAATAGAATCCTAGGGTATAGATTGGATCTTATGCAGGATTGCAGGTGGTCTCCATTTTGGTTTGGCCTCCCTACATGGGATCTTGACACCCAGAGGTCCACATTGGCACATATAGGGTGTGCATAGAGAGCCATGGGCCTCCACAGCAGTAGACAGCACTCCATGGATGTTCAGAGACTACTAGCGATCCACTTTTGGGACGATAGTGACATGATTGGTACACTATGCCCTGCAGGCCCCCACAAGAGCCCCCACACTCCTGGAAGATGCCCCAGCACTTGTACAATGTCATGGAAACATTCATTCCACCACTTGGACCATTGCAGAGGATCTACAAGCATCTCCAGTCCATATGGAGACCCATGGGGTCATTGATGTGCCCTCAAACCCACTCAGAGCACCACAGATCTACTACTTGGAGAACAAGGTGCCACCCACTGTCCATCATATTCCGGGGAATTTATTCCTCAATATGGCATTTCAAGATGTTATTGAGCCTTTAGAGGGCCCTACGACACGCATACATCATTATTTGACCCCTTGTGAGGCTTGCTTTTACATTATGAGCTAGTATGTTGGGCTTGTTACCATTAGGAGTTATTATTTGCACATTATTTTATCTCTAGGGGCCCATAGGCTAATTCGAACTCATTAGGAGGCTATATATTGATGTTAGATATATTCATTTGTATCATCACTTGACTTGGGATCTCTCTAATCATAGAGAATTTTCGCACTTTTTTCCTTGGTGGATATTTTTGGAGATGGATGACTTTTGATGTATGGATTTGGGCTATTTCTCGTCTTGGAGCTTTACTGAGAAAACGAAATTTTGGTTGGAAATACTCTATAATGTTTTATATAAATTTTGATGCTATCATTCTTGTTGCTGCATACTACTAAAATTAGGCCTAGTTGTTGCATTATCGAAATGTGGAATTGAGCATGTTTTAGCTAATTTAATGTATGGGCCAATGTCATATGAATGAAATGTCCTAGATATTTATTTATCTCAAGAAGCTTTCATTATTTGCCTTGAAGTATGAATGCTTGAAGGCCACTTTTCTTTTCTCTCTCAACATTGGACGAAGTTGACTTTCTAGGGCTCCTTGATCAAAGAAACCAAGTTCTTACTCATCATTATCCTTGACTCCATATCCCAAAGTGAACTAGGCATTGATCCCTCAAAAAGGGTGATCATTTTAACCCTCTTTTTATCAATTTCCCCTTTTTCCCTAAGTCTAACCCCAGTGGGTCACCTAGGGCATCAATTTCCCAGCAATTGGCCAAAGGAAAAATTTTGATCTCCTCTAGGCTACTACGTTGGTGGGTCCCCTCCCTCTTCTCCAATTTTGAGGCCATTCTAAAGGTGGAATCTCCAGGAATCTCAAGCCCTAGCTCTAGGACCGAATTTTGCCTAAGCATCCCCAAGGCTCAACACTAATAGGATCAATTCAACCTTTTGAAGTAAATATTCTTGTTTGGTCCTTTCCCCTCACCTGTCCAGGATAGGAACATTATTGGTTGCTATATTCCATCCCCAAACTTGGGTTGGGTCCACTTGGCCCTATGTGGTCCCACTTCTCAATAAAGATTATTTGTCAAAGACCATTTGGGAATCCAAGTTTCCAAGGATTATAGGGATTGAGAAACTCCTTTATAAGTCTATTTTTTCTCCTTCAACCCTCCAATCCTCACCCCTTACTCCTGGTGGACCAAGTCCCTTGCTTAAAGAGCAAGCAAGTTCCATTTTTCACTCCATCCTTGTGAAAGGGTTTTTAGGGTCACTTCTCACCTATCCATTGACATTTAGTTTACAAAGTGATCCCTACACTATCAGGACTCCTCCCGATGGTGAAAGTCCGTAAAGCGCAGGGAGACGTCATTGTGGTGACAGTGGGCTAAGCCTCCATTGTTGCCCTTGACCTAGCAGTTGCCCTTTTAGGTCCCCTGTTGGTTTGAGCGGTAACAGGATGCCCTAGCCATGTTGTATTAGGCTATTTCTAAGCAACAAAAGATATACCTCGAAGAGAAGCTAAGGCTCATCCGGATGCAGAAGGGGGAAGGCATAGATCCCTTCCTCACCAAGATTCAAGAGGTCTGGGACCAATTGTCAACTGTTGGGGCAGCCTCAACCCACAAAGCTTGTGAGATTGGCATTCAACAGTGTCTCCGAGGACTGGCAGGTCTTTGTCGAAAGCATATTGGGCACAGACAAGTTACGAGACTAGGACAGGATGTGGTTTAACTTGCAGCAAGAGGAATTGAGGCGAGCTCTTCTAAAGACCTCCATCAGTGGCAGCAGCAACGGATCACAGCAGGTGAAGGAGGAGGAGAATTTGGCCCTCGCATCAAAGGGTCCCAGTCAGTGACAGGGGAAGTAGAGGAAGAAGAAGAAGGACCTGTCGAAGGTCAAGTGCTTCAGATGTGGTGAGCTTGGTCACTACAATACCCAATATCCTCCCAGAAAGAAGAATAAGGAGGAGAAGCAAAACCAGCAAGAAACTTCAACACAGATTGATAGGCTTTCCTCCAGGCTGGAGGAAGACTTCACCATGTTTCTCGATATACCTCCAGGAGTGAGGTGGGGAGATTTGGTATTGTAGTCCCAAAGAACTACAATGATTGGGCAGGGTCCTTGAGTCCAACTCATGGATCAGTACCTAGCTATGGGGGCCCACATTATTTAGTAGCAGGATGGATCAATGATAGTTGATGCAGTCAAAGACCGAGTGACAGTTGCAAAGACTAGTTGCAGTCAGATGCTAGGGAGCGTAGTGCAGTTGGTACAGTGCAAGAGTCAGCAACTTCGCAGAGTCTTCAGTGGACAGTATAGAGGCTAAAAACAATCAGAGACTCGGGAGACAAATGCATCATACTGAACACAGTTGATTCGGTATTTTGGATGCTTTTCAGTTGCAGATGTCGCAGTTGCAGTAGCAACATATGAGAGGGAGTTGTAGTGCAAATGTAGTGTTGGGAGCAGTTTAGCAGGGTCAGCAGCAACACAGATGCAGCGTATATCAAAGTTGCACAGTGTTTGGTGGCAAGTATGGCCAAACATTAGCAGCGTGACAAGAGATGATGCAGAGACAGGGTGTTGCTATAGGGTGTGCAGTAGCACTAGAACACATTCCTCTCTAAGAGGTAGTGATAGTTTTTGTAGCATCGGATGTGTTCTAGCCACGAAATTTTTTGGAGGCTAAAATACATGAGATCTCCAAAACCCAGAAATCGTTTCTGGAAATTCTGCCTAGAAATGACTTAATTAAATTATTAACCATCTTTTTAATATTTCCTACACCTAAATAAGGGAATATGGTTAATTAATCAATATTAATTAAGTAAAAGGCGTGAATCATCTAGAAACTCACAAGGATCGATCCAAAGATGATCTTAGCCATTGATTGTGTTTTAATCTTGGTCCTTGGTGCTCCAATAGAGGATTATAAGAGGAGGTCAATGTGGTGATGGAGAGACACTTGAGAAGTTCGTTTTCTGAGCAGATCAATTTCCAAAGTAGCAGCAATCGGTTGCCAGAGAGAGAGCTAGAGATTGAAGCAGTGTGAGAGGGGTAGGGGCAGTGAGTCTGGAGGAAAGATTTCCAAATCCGAAGAGGCAGCAACAAGAGGGCCGAGTTATCCCAGAGAGGCAGCGTAGAGGCTCTACGCGGTAGCTTCAGCAAGGCAAATCGATTTGCTAGTGAAAAAAATCATTCTCAGTTCCAAAGGCCTAGCAGAGGTTCCAGAAGGCCTGAGAGACAATTTCCTCAGCAACTAGAGGCAGAACAACTTCACCAAAGGCATTTTCGATCCACTCATATGGGAGACAACGCATAGGCAGCACGAGGGTTTGGACGGCCAATTTTCTGAAGGCAAATCGTGTTAGAGATTGCCTGTGGGAGAAGGGAAATTCCATTCAGTATTTTGCCTAGATTTTCTTGCTGTGGATTGCTAGTTTCAAACATGCAGATTGTACTCAAATTTTTCACTACTACACAATAATGAAACCCTCATCTGCTACACCAATTTTCCCAAGTTGGGTTTTTCCGAGGACTTTTGTCCAAAACTAATTCTGTTATTTTTATGTGTGTGTACTAGCATTTCTTCCAGCGTTTATTCTTCCGCAGTTTTATTTGTGTAGGTTGTAATGTGATTTATTCAATATTTGTCATGGCAAACAACAAATAAATTGCTAAATAAAATTAACAATTAGACGAATAATTTCCAGTTGTTGCAATAGGATTTTGTTGGAATTTCTAAGTTTAACCCGTTAGAAATTCTTCCTGTGCTATCTGGTTTATTTCTCCCTACTTGTTTAATTACTTAAGAAGTTATTTACCATGTCAATACTGAAATTAAACACAAGTACAGTATCAACATCTACAGATCATCAACTGAAAGAAAACAAGCACATAAGTGACACCGTTATTTTTGGACCAATGTCCCCGGAAAAACCCAATACGGGAGAACCGATGCAGCTATTTAGAGAGTTTTACTATTATGCAGTTTTCAGAATACAACTAGGGTGTCAGAAATGGCTCACCCAATAGAGAATGCCCTCGGCAGTAGTACCTCTCCTCGGAGATAGATATTCCAGCTGATTAATCACCAAATGAACGATCCCACAGCAACAACTGCAACTTCCACTGCTCTACGTCACTCTGATAGGGCCTGTGTCACCCTTCCCGACTCACCAGCACCCAATCTGCCCCACGAAACTCCTCCCAACGCTACCTCTTGGCCCTGCGTCGGCTCTGCTAGCCTCTACGTCACCCACACTCGCCTCTCCTGGCTTTGCGCAGCTCCCAACTGCCTCTGCGTAGCACCCAGCTACCTCTGCGTCAACCTCTCCGAGCTCTGCGTTGTTTTCTGGTACTAACTGTGCCTCTCTGCTATGTATTCATTGCCCCTCGTTGTTGATCACTGATTCGATTTCTCTTAGTAAACCCCACTATAGAAAATCGAATGACTGATCACTCTGGTGTGTTCTCCAACTGACCCTCAAGCCCCCTCTTATACTTTTCTAACCCAGTTTTATATTAATACCCATTAATATTTTATTTTTCCTAAGTTTAGACTTCGGAACTCCATTAAAAAAATTAATTATTTTAATATCTCCCAAACCGGATAGAATCTGCCCAAACCATTTCTGGGCCTTGGAGATCCCATGTGCTTTAGCCTCTCCACCAAGTTTCATGGCTAAAGCACATCCGATGCTACCCCAAATCAACACTTTCTCTTAGCAAGGACTGTGCTCTAGTAATTATCCACACTAATCATCACTTTGGTTATCTAGCATCGGTCCCTGTGCTGATGCTAGACCTTCCCACCCAACATCTTCTACACTGTTGCATCCTGTACTGCTGCCCATGGCCCTGCCACTGCTACTATTGCATCCGTGCTACTACTGGTCCATCCTCCCAGCACTACATCTGCACTGCATCCCCTCTCATCATGCTACAATGTGCTACTGCACTGCAACTAAGTTACTGAGAAGTAAGTAACTAATCCACCCAACTTCTGACATCCATGTTAGGCTAGAAACACTCCCGATACTGAAGCTCCTTCTGCCGCTAACAAGTGCTCCCTCTACTGACCTCTGCGCTACTACAACAACTCCCTGCATCTCGCACCATTGCACACCTCTCTGTGCCATCCTACACTAGTGCAACACTCTCGTGCCTCTCGCACTATTGCAACCTGTTATCCTCACGTTGTCCCGGAACTCATGCACTGTAGCACTCTTTGTTGCCCCATCCGCATCTGTTTCTACTGACATCTGCCAATCCCGCTACTCCTCTTCAGGGCTCGCGTAGCAAGGTATAATCCAAGAGGTTGGGTACCTCAAGGATCCTACCCCTCATCGCCTGTAGTTTGTCTAACTACAGCTCGATGTCTCCCCACTTCTTTTCAAGTGGCACATGACCACTTATGGCACAATCGTCATCCTCCTCGACTTCTTTCTCCGCCCTCACTGGCGCTGCCTTGGTCTCAAAAGCCTCTCCCTTACTCTTCTTCCTATGACACTGGTTCGCAAAATGACCCAGTTCCCCACAATGGAAGCACTTGACCTTAGAGAGGTCCTTTTTTCTCTTCTCCTGCTTCCCTACAAATGTTAGAGCCACATCCTCTTCTTCCTCCTTCTTGATTCTAACCCCTTTTCCGCTGTTCCCTACCTTGGTCACCCGTCTAATCTCTTCTTGACGAAGAGCCGCCCACAGTTCCTCCCAATCCGGAAGGCTTGTCCTGCCCAGTATGCTCTGGACAAATACCTCCCAATCCTCTGAGACTGCGTTCAATGCGGTCCTCACCATCAATTCCTGATCCAACATGGCCCCTATGGAAGTTAGCTAGTCACGGATCTCCTTCAATCGACCAAGGAAGACATCTATCTGCTCTCCCTTTTGCATCTGGTATGACCGCAACTGATTTTCAAGTAACATCTTCCTCTGCACAGAAGTATGTTGGTACAATTTCTTCAGGGCCTCCCACATCTCATTTGTTGTATCCTTTTCGACAATATGCGGCACCACATGATCCTTGAACCCATCAAGGATGATGCACTTCACCCTGTCCATTGTCTCCTCTTACTTCTCATTTTCAGCTCAGTCAACCGGAATCGCTATTGTTTTCAAGCTGAAGTCCTTGATGCAATATCTGTCTAGAATGGACAAGATCCTAGCCTTCCAGACCAAAAAGTTGGATGCTCCGTCCAACCTATCCTGATCTCTCAGTCCATTCACAGCCATTATATTGCTCTTCTTTTCACTCCTCTTAGTCTCTCAACTTCCTGCCTGGAAGTTTTTGGTTCGACTCCCTCTAAGTCTCAATTTCCCTTCTAGGAATCCTTTTGCCAACATGAAGTTTCCCCACTCCGATTGTCTGACACTGATCAGGATTCCTTGGCTAGAAATCCACCTTGGCAGCAACTTCCTCCACCTTGGTCTTGTCCTGTTAGCTTCGCTCCGCAAACTACCCACAGCCTCCTATGCACCAACCACTGAAGGATTGAGCCACTTGGCTTTGCGCAATCCCAACACCGACAAATCAACTTCCTCAGCCAACTGTGTTAGCCCTTTTTCCCTCTGCGTGGCTTTGCGTGAGCCTGATTCAGCCTCCCACAGCCTTTGTGATGCCCTCTCTCTGGCCCAGGTTGATGGCACAGTCTCTCTGTGTCACTCCTTCCTCTGTCGCCTTCTGCACAGATCAGCTCTGTCACTCGGGACAGCTGAATCAACTGCTACTACTCTACTAGCTAATGCCTACAGTTATCCTGTGATCTGCAACCTCCCTCTAATACCAAGTTGGAATTTCTAAGTTTAAACCATTAGAAATTCTTCCTGTACCATCTAGTTTATTTCTTCCTACTTGTTTAATTACTTAACAAGTTATTTACCATGTAAATACTGAAAATAAACACAGTACAATATCAACATCTACAGATCATCAACTAAAAGAAAACAAGCACACAAGTGACACCGTTATTTTTGGACCAATGTCCCCGGAAAAACCCAATGCAGGAAACCGGTGCAGCGATTCACAGGGTTTTATTATTATGCAGTTTTCATAATACAACTAGGGTGCCAGAAATGGCTCACCCAACAGAGAATGCCCTCAGTAGTAGTACTTCTCCTCAGAGACAGATATTCCAACTGATTAATCACCGGATGAACGATCCCATAGCAACAATTGCAACTTCCATTGCTCTGTGTCACTCTGATAGGGACTGCTTCACCCTTCCCGACTCACCAGCACCTAGTCTGCCCCACGAAACTCCTCCCAGCGTTGCCTCTTGGCCCTGCGTCAGCTCTGCTAGCCTCTGCGTAGCTACTGACGCCTCTACGTCAGCCCTTAAACCCTCTGCATCACCCACGTTGGCCTCTCCTAGCTCTACACAGATCCCAGCGGCCTCTGCATAGCACCCAGCTACCTCTGCATTAACCTCTCCAGGCTCTGCGCTGTCTTTCTAGTACTAACTCTGCCTCTCTGCTATGTATTCACAGCCCCTCGTTGTTGATCACTGATTCGATTTCTCTTAGCAAACCCTGCTCCAGAAAATCGAAAGATTGATCACTCTGGTGTGTTCTCCAAGTAACCCTCAAGCCTCCTCTTATACTTTTATCGTTGGTCCATCAACGACCAAGATTAAATCTCTAATCAACGGCTAAGAGATTTGGCTTGATCCATGACTTTTGGAACATTCTAACCCAGTTTTATAATAATACCCATTAATATTTTTATTTTCCTAAGTTTAGACTTAGGAACTCCATTAAAAATATTAAGTATTTTAATATCTCCCAAACCATTTCTGGGTCTTGGAGATCTCATGTGCTTTAGCCTCTCCATCAAGTTTCATGGCTAGAGCACATTCGATGCTACCCCAAATCAATAGATTCTAGTTTTCAGAATTTTCACAAAACTTTCCTGCCAGGTTCCTCTTGCAATCCTCTATGAGCCATGATGACTCTATCAAGAAGAGCTCATCCACATACAACATTAGAATGAGTGGTTCATCCTCTACCATCAAATAGTAAAGGTTGGGATCTACATCACTCTTAACGAATCCCATCTATAGCGAGTAGCTATCAATTCGACCATACCATGCCCTGGGACCCTACTTAAGCCCGTATAGAGCTTTATTTGGTCTGCACACATGTGTGCCCCTCTCATGTGTCTCAAAGCCCTCTGGTTGTTCTATATATACTTGCTACTCTATCACACCGTTCAAGAAAGTTGTCTTGACATCCATCTAGTGAATCTGCCATCCCATTTGCACTACTAGAGATATAATTGTCCAGATAGAAGTATATTTGGCAACCGGGGCAAAGGTCTCCTCATAGTCTATCCCTTCTTTTTGTGCATACCCATTTGCCACGAACGTATCCTTGTACTTCTCCATGCTTGCATCTACAACGTACTTGATCTTATAGATCCATCGAGAGCCCACACCTGACCTATCCTCAAGCCTCAGCACTACCTCCCAAACATTGTTCGCCATAATAGAATAATACTCTTCTACCATGGCATCTACCCACACCTGATATTATGCGGCCTCCTTATTGCTAAAGGGCTCTACAATCTGTGCCACCAAAGCTTGGTACATGTCTGGCTGTCTGCATTCTCTCTTGTTCATCCTAGGAGCTCCAATGAACTCCTCTGCATCTCTCAATGTCTGACGAACTTTCCTGCTGACTCGCCCAGTATTGGTGGGAGGATCAACCAACTCCTCATCCTACCTTTGTTGCTCCATCTGCTGCGAACTTACTAGATCTCCTACACCTAAGGATGTGCTAGTATTGGTAACTATACTAGATCCCTATGATTGTGCTTGTGACAGTCCTAGCAGTTGCCCTTGTGGCTTCCCCTGTTGCTGAACTAATGGAGCCTTTGTTAGCTCACTCTTATCACCTACTAATATCTCGTGAAATTTCTTGAAGGCTTTATCCTCCATGAACTTCACGTCTTGTCTCACGATAATCTTCCTGATGCTAGGAACATAGATCCTATATGCCTTAAAGGTTTCGCTATACCCAATGAAATATGCCCTTTCTGCAGTCGCATCCAACTTGGTATGCTTCTCATCTAGTGCATGGCAATAAACTATGCTACCAAAGATCCTGAAGTGACTAACTCCTGGCTTCTTCCTTGGAAGACTTGTTCTGGTGTTATCTTCCCCAAAGCCTTGTGAGGAACCTTGTTCTGGATAATTGTGATGTTATATGTCTCTTCCCATAAGAACCTGGAGAAATGCTAGTCATATAACAGCACCTTTACAACCCCAACTATAGACTTATTCTTCCGCTCTACTACCTCATTCTGTTGTGGATTGTATGGAGTTTTCCACTCTCTCCTGATGCCTTCCTTCGCACAAAAACCCGTGAATTCACTATCTACGTACTCACCTTCGTTGTCTGAATGAAGCACCTTGATCTTCTTCCCTGTCACATTCTCCACTAGAGCCTTAATCTCCTTGAAGCGACCAAAGACCTCATCCTTGGTCTTCAAGAAATAGACCAAGGTTTTCTTGGAATGATCATCAATGAATGTAACGAAGTATTTGTACCCTTCGATAGATCTAGTGGACATAGGGCCGCATATGTCTGAGTGTATAAGTTGTAACACACCATCCGATTTACTCTCGCTTCTTGCGAATGCTACCTTAGCATATTTCTCAAGCATGCACCCTTTGCATACATCACATGTTTCGCGCCTAATTTTGGAACACCTGCTACCATCTTCCTGAGCATTCTAAGTGCTCCATGATGAAAATGTCCCATCCTCCAATGTCATAAATCATTCAAGTCTTTCCCACTGTCACTGCTACTTCTCAATAGTGCCATTGGAGAGTCAAACTGGAACTTGTACAATTTGTTGCTTTGTACCCCAATCTGTTTTAACTTCTTCCAGTTCTAGTGTTTAATGAACAACTTCTTCCCTACAAAGTGGACATCATATCCCTTATACTAAACTCGGATACTTAAATCACGTTCATACCCAATCCTGGCACATGCAATACATCTATAACGCTGGTGGTTTCTCCTGACTCCCTTTGAATGTCAATGGTACCTCTCCCAACTGGAGTGCATTTTGTCATGTTTCCCATTATTATCTGGAAGTCCATCTCCTCCTCATTGTAGTTGGAGAAATATTCTCTAACTCCTATCATGTGAGTTGATGCTCCACTATCTATATACAAGACTCCCTGTGAAGTTGAGCTAGTTAAGTAAGCCAATTTGTCCTCCAATCCTAGAAGACAATTTTGTAGGTCCTTGAATATCAAATTTGTCCATGGCCATGATGGAGAATTTTGAAAAATTTACTGAATACATCCTGAGTATAGTTTCGTGCGTTATTTCTCTTCTACCCATCATTGATTTGCTACTACAAACCTGTTGCTAATCAATTGCACCCAGATCTACTCAATGAAAATGTTTGATCTACTCACCGGAACTGCTTCTCGGCACCACCACTACCTGTTGGGACTGCTTCTAGGTTGTTCGGTCGTTTTCTGCCACCTGCAACTGAAAATCGAACCCTCCCCAGCAATTCGCACTACCTGGTTGGCCTTTGCGAAGACCTAGAAATCTTGCTTAGAGACTCCCTTTGAAGTTGCAAAATTTCTCTTTCGTTTCTGAGCTCATGATCTATCTTCAACACTTCTCTGATACCATGTGAAATTTCCTTAAATTGCAGCAACTGGAAATTTATTCTTCTAACTGATTAATTATGTAGTTGATTAAATCACAAATAAAAACGTTGTAGAAAATAAAACTGGAACTGAGAAATATAGAGCACACACAATAAAATTGACACAGTTATTTTTGAACAAATGTCCCCGGAAAAACCCAATGTGGGAAAACCAGTGCAGCAGATGAGGGTTTTATTATTAATATGCAATAGTGAAAATTTGAGTATAATGTGGATGCCCAAAACTAGCAATCCTCAACAAATAATCTAGCCAAAATTATTAGAGAGAATTTTCCTCTCTCCACAAGCAATCCTGGCACGACCTACTTCAGAAAACTAGGTCTCAAGAACCCTTGCACAGACCCTCACATGCACAGCCTAAATGTGCCTCTGATCAAGTCATTCTGCTTGTTGTTTCCACTAGAAGTGATCCTTCGGCCCTCCCAAAAATTATCCCCACCTCTGGCTACTGAATCAACCCCCTTCTCAGCCAAATCAAACTGCCACATTGAAGTTGCCTGCGCAGCCTCTAGTGGAATAACTCGACACTCTTTATTGTTGCCTCTACGGAACTAGAAACTCCTTTGGAATCACTGTCTCTGCGCCCTCTCTGTCTCTATGTCCCTTCTAGCTCGAACTCTTCTTCCCTAAGTGACCTTTGCAGCTAGAAATCTCGATCTACCAAGGAACTCGACCCCTCAAGTGTGTGTATCTCCAACCCCATCAACTTCCTCTTATAATTTCTCGTTGTCTCTCCAACAACCATGAATAGATCCCCATCAACAGCTAAGATCATCTCTGAGTTGATCCATATGAGTTTCTGGAGAAATCTCACCTTTCTCAATTAATCTTGTTAATTAATCATTTTTCCTAAGTTAGACTTAGGAAATATTTAATTATTGATTAAATAACTTAATTGAGCCATCTCTAGGTGTTTTCTACTTTAAAAAATTTAGGTTTTGGAGATCTTGTGTTTCTTAGCCTCTCTGACCAAAGTTGAGACTAGAACGCCTGTCCGATGCTACAAAAACTAACAAAGAGAAATCTACCCTAATAGCTAGCCCATTGATTTCTCAACATCCAACAATATATATCAACAAGATCAAGGCACATGAAACCCTCAACAAGCCCCTAAGTTGAAGCAAGACTAGATTAGGGTTTTATCTTAGGGTAAACAACTACAGGAAATAAATTTATGGACAAGATTGAAGTGGATACCCAACAAAAGGAGAGATTTTGTGGCGAATACCTTCCTCTTGATGTTTAGACTCTCCAAACTCACAAATGTACCTTGCCTAGGGATTTGCGCCAAGCTCTAGCTAGTAAGCTTGGCCTTAAAGGGGTCGAATTAGAGAAGGAAGAATTAATCTCTAGCTAGCAAGCTTGGCCTTAAATGGGTTGAATTAGAGAAGGAAGATTTATGGATAAAAGTCAAGTTTGATCACCAACAAAATGGATCAATCCCTTGTTCCTTCAAAGTATGGATTCTATGAATTGATTGAATGATTAAAAAGTTGCTAAGGAGGTTGAATTCCTGATGCCCTAGCACCAAAAACCCTAACAATTACCTATGTAATGGATCAAGGAGCTTTGTGGGAGAGCTAATTAAAGTTCACCACTTGGAAACACACACATGTTATTCATAAATAATGCATGCAATAATGGCACTAGATATCATTCAACAAATTAGGGCACAATAGCAAACCCCTAGATTCAACATATTACATACATTAGACATAGAGAAAATAAATATTCAAAAATAAGTTCACTTAGAAGACAACATGCAAAAGATTCCATTGATCCAAGACAATAGCTCCAAAGACAAATGATTTGCTCCAAATATCAAAATGCATTCATAGAAACCAATTACTCCACATGACAAGAAGGTTGAATAGTTGAAGAAGGCTAAAATGCCGAGTGTCTGATGATGATGATTGATACAATGAACGATTCCTCTACTTATATGAGGAATCAGAAGTCCTATTTTAGCCTACTAACCCCTAAAATCATAAAATAATGTGCTAGGTCACAAGTCGACCTAGAAGCCAATGAAATAAAATCAAACTAGCCCACATGTGTGAGCCATAAGAGAGATAAAGTTGATGTCATCCATGCGTAGGCTTGCTTAGGGCAAGTGTTGAGGGCTCAAGATGCCATGACGTGAGTAGAGGCCCTCCAAAATCATCTCCTCTGGGTTGGCCCCTAGGTCTTTGTCAATCTCACTCTATGGACCCCAATTTTCATTTTGGGATACAAAAGTGGTCTCATGGGTCTCCAGGTGGTCAAAATGCCTGGCTCTGCTACAACGTTGAAGACTCTCAAGGTGGTGCTAGCCCTCCCATGTCTCAAGGTGTGAAACTATCCTCCTCTGGGCCCTGGATCAGCAACCAATCCCTCATGGAGTGCTAAGTCAGCTAGGGCATGCCTAGTCCAAGTGCATCCTCCAATAAAAGTCATCAATGTAGGGCGAAGTGTTGGAACATTGTGGGTGCTAAAGGTGCCCATGGTTGTGTGATGTTCTGCTACAACTCAAAGACCCATAGATCTCAATGCATCACCTATGGGTGTCGATATGCTCCTAAAGCACTTGAGCCCCAATTAAGTTGCCCAAGCCATGGCTATGGAATCACCTGACAATTGCACACAATATCTAGTCCTACCATCTACATCATCAAGTACATTTAATCATTTTTGCATCTAAGTGAACCAAGCTTGCAAGTAATGGGAAATTTGACACTTCAAACAACACTTCCCTTCCAAAATTAAGGCTTTGAACTCGTTTGTAGTGTCACCTCCCTAGGTAGAAGTGGCTAATAAACTACCTTATTAGGTGTTTCCAGGCCCTAAGGGGAAATGACATATCCTTGGTTTGGCCTTCAATTGATAGGTGTCATATGAATAATGACGGAATAGAGGGGAGAAGACTTCATGGCCAAGTGCCATGGTCAACGGCACAAATTATGATGGGCTCCTCATCCTAAGCATATAGATGTGGGGGAGGGAGCAATCATGGATGCATAAGTTACCAACTCGGCCTTTGTTTTTCCACCCCTCTTGTGTGCCTTTTACTTTTTCTTGATTTTTTTCTTTGTATTATTGCTCATAGCTCAAGGGTTAGAGCTTTCTTTGTATGATGTATAGCAATTATTACCCCCTTAAGGGTGAGGCAGTTCACTTCCCACCAACGGTTGAGACATGCAAGGGTCCCTTCTCATAATATGAAGAGAAACATGTGCTCAGGGGCCGGGTGATTACCATAATGAGTGAGGTAGAGCTCATGCTAAGCTTTTTCCCATGTGTTAATGTGTATGTCCTGGCCATCTTTTGCATTTTGATCTTCTTTTGTTTCTTTTTTGTGGCCATCATATGCTTTTTCTTTTTCTTTTAGCTGCATCAATCTCCCAAGGCCAAGTTTCGAGCCCTACCCAATATGAGGGCGTATGGTGCCAAGTCCCAGAGAACCAATGGTCTGTTGAACCCAAAGAAGGGAGGTGAAGCATGGGGCTCGTAATGTAAGATGGATCTTATTCATTGAAATTGTTTGGACCAATGCAGTGGCATCAGTACAAGGAGCACAATACTATATCACATTTATTAATGACTACTAGGAAAATCTGAATCTTCTTCATGATGACCAAGGATAAGATGTTATGATAATTCTAGGAGTTCAATGCCCAAGTGGAGAACTAGGCGAGTAAGAAGACCAAGGTCTTGAGGTTGGACAATGGGCGTGAGTACACCTCCAATGACTTCAAGGATTTTTATGAGGTAGAGATCAAGAGGAAGATGACAATCTCATACAACCCTCTGCAGAATGGGATTTTAAAGAGAAAGAATCAGTCCATCATCAGTTCTACCAAGGTTATGCTACATGACCAAGGTTTGCCTATGTTTCTTTGAGCAGAGGTGTCTAAAACTGAAATATATGCACAAAACAGGAGTCCTCAAAGGATATTGGGGGACAAGACACCCGAGGAAGGATTCACAAGAGTGAAACCAAAGATAATATATTTGAGAATCTTTTTTTCTCTAGTATACATACATGTGCCTATGGAGTATAGGATGATTTTGAAGCCTTTGCAACAAAAGGGGACATTTGTTGGGTACAACAATGTTGAAATTTGGGTAGCTTGGAAGAAAACCCACGAAAAGGGAGCTTGTGGGCAAGATACCCAGGTTTGGGATTTTGACCCAAAGGAGTGGGGTTGGAGCCCAAAGATATGAATTCTATATTCTAATTAATTTGTAAGAGATTGATTGGGAAACACCTTAATGGACCAAGGGGTTCCCTATGTAACCTATGGGAAACTATATATCGGAAGCCAAAGGAGAGTCTTAGTATCACAAGTGAGAAGGACTTTAATTGTGGTGAAGATCAGACCTAGAGGATCCGCAACTATTAGATTTTGGTAACATCGAACAAGTGTTCTAGTCTCAATTTGTGTCTAAAAGGCTAAGGAACACGAGAACTCCAAAACTCGAAATAGGTTTCGCGAGATAAGCTTGTGAAACACCTTAACTAAATCAATTGATCAATAATTAAAATATGCCTAAGTCTAAATTAGGAAAATTGATTAATTAATCAGAATTAATTAAAGGATGATCGAGAATGCTCTAGAGACTCACACGGATTAATTCTAAGATGATTTTAGCCATTGATGAAGATTTCATCATGGTAGTTGAAGCTCCAGCGAGAGATTATAAGAGCAAGTTGATGGAATGGAGATAGACATAGCTACAAGAGAGAAAGCAAGGCAAATTGAGCTACCCAGTGTTCAGAAATTCAACGAGGGAAGAATTCGAGCCAGAGGGAGTAGCAAAGAGAATGCTAGAGGAGTTTCATAGTAGTTTTCCAATGCCAAAGGGGAAGGAAAAGGGAGGCCGAAATCTTTTGTAGAGAAAGTCATCCAAGCAGTGTGAGTTAGCCAATCCAGCTGAGCAAGTTGTCGGGAAGGGTTTGTTTCAGTTGTTGGAGGTCGGAAAGATCATTGGGAAGGCAAAACGAATTTTTTAGGAGAAAAAGGAAGCTAGATGGCCTAGTTGGAGGCAATTTCAGGGGTCATCTAGACTTTCGCAAGCCAATTGTGCGAGCAGGCCAAAGGGAGGTTGAGTTATTCTGCAGAGGGAAAAATTTTCTTCTAATTATTTTTGGCCAAATATTTGTTGGAGGATTCCCAGTTGGGAATCCAGATATTTGTCAGAGGATTGCCAGTTGGGCATCCAGATATTATACTCTCCATTATTGCTGCATAATAAAATAAAGACCAGATGCATTGGTTTTACCTTCGGGGTTTTCCTGGGACTATTAGTCCCAAAATTATTGTATCGATTTTTTATGTGTGCATCTATTTCCCAGTGCTTCCTTTTATTTTCAGCGACGCATTTTTTATGGTGAAAATTGCAATTGTGAATTATTCGTTAATTGCCATAACAATTAAACTGCTAATAGTTAGGAGAATAATATTCAATAATTGCAATCAAGGAATTTTCACATGGTATCAGAGCATTGAAGATCAGATCAGAGGCTCAAAAGTGACAGAAGCATAATTGTGTAGTTTCAGAGGGAGATCTAAGCACAATTTCTCCAGATCTCCACATAACAACCAGGCAATGCAAATTGTTGGGCAAAAATCAATTTCTAGAGGTATAGTGCAGGAAAAGTTCAATTTTCCCAGAGCAGACTTCCAGCAAGCAATGGATTTTCCGGATAGAGGGTTCTAGTGAGCAGATCAATTGATTCGTTGAGGAGATATGGGCGTAGAATTTTTGCAATGAGGGTTTCAGCTGCAGATTTGTGTAGGGACAGGAAGAGAAAAGCACACTGAAATAGATTTCCAATTTTCTCAAACAGTTTCCAGTTCCAATTTTCCAGGAGGAGATCTAAGATTTCCAGTTGCAGTGGGCCATACATGTTTTCCATATTAGCTAGTTCAAGTTGCAAAGGTCACATTTTGTGTGCCAGTTCCGAGAGAAGGACATCAGGAAGGCTAAGCGACTAGTCTCAGTAAGCAATGAAGGCAGTGTATTAGCTAAAGAAGGACGTCCAGAGGCAGATTTTGTAGCAGAAGAAGGCCAAGCAAGAAGGAGAAGGAGATTTCCAATTTCAGTCTAAATTTTTTTGAATTTTCACAGGGATGGCCGCAGAAGATCTAAAAGATTAGGATAGAGTTGATGAAGCCTCAAATTTTGGTGTCTAGAAAACCATAATGCAGTTCCTATTAGATGAGCATGGCTTAAAATTTTGTCACAAATGTCATGGCAAAAATGTTGAAAATGTAACTAGTTTCGATCTTCATAATTGTTGTACTCATTTCAATATGTATCCTATGTAACAAACAAAAGAAGAAAAGAAAAAGATATTATTTTAAAGCGTGGGTTTCATGCTCATTATTGATGGTCTTCTAGGTCAAATCATGTTCTTCATGCTTCTAGGTAAAAGCAATTTCATCATGCTTCTAGGGTTTGTTAGGTCTTAGGATTTATTGTCATGAGTCAAAGGAGCCAACGTCATGTTTATAAGGCCCTTCTTGGCAAAATATAATTGGAAAAATAATTTATTTTCAGTCTAGAAAGTCCTGGAAACTCCAAAAGTACAATTCGGCCCTGGCAGTTACAAGTCGGCCTACAGGAGGGAATTCAAACCCTTGGAAAGGCTACTATATAAAGAAGTAATTCGACCTCATTTAGCACTCTCACTAAGAAGTTCGATCTCAAGAATAAAAAGTTTGATCTGTAGCTGGGAAGCAAGGCAAGAAAAGAGAAAAGGTTTAGAAGAAGAAAGGAAGGACGAAAAAATTGTTTTGGGGCTTAATCTCTCTCATGTGTGAGAAGGATTAGGGTTTTTGCAACTTCTAAGAAGGGCCGAAATTGTAGGATTGTGTTGCAAAATAACGAAGTGTTGTATCTTGTTGTTGGGAGGAGGAAAAACTCTATCTTGACCTCGTTGACCTTGGGAGGAGTTGTCTTGCTCTAGGAAGGTCCCAAGAGGAAGTTGATCTCGGGTTTCTGCAATAGCAACAAGGGCCGAAATTGCAGGACGAAGTTGGAGGTCAAGTTGCAATACTAAAGCTAGTAGGTCGAAGTTGCAAGTTGAAGTTGGTTGGTGTAGAATCAAAGAAAATATTGATGGAAGGGCTGACTTGGTACTTGGAGAAGGACTAGATCTAGGGATTGGGTCTTTGTCCCATTGGAAGCAGATTCTATATAAGGGGAAGATTTTACCGAGTTTTCCCCTTGGAGGGGTTTTTCCCTGGCTAAGAGCCTAATTTCTGTGTCCTCTTTTGTTGTTGTTTCATTCTTGATATTTATTTGATGAAAATATCTAACAAAAAGAACATAAGAAGATTAACAAAGTTCAGAAGAAAATATTAAGGAAAAGAAAAATTGTATAATAGGCTACCACTTTGAATTTTCCAACATGGTTTCAGAGCTAAGGTGAACAAGGAGGCAACTGGAAGGACACTAGAAGGAATTACTTGTCATGGGGAAGGAAAAAGGAAACTCTCAAGGATAGCCTGGAGAAGAAGACTTCAAGAAGGATTGTCTCTTGAAGGGATCTAGTTGAAGACTCATTGATAGAATTCTTTAAAAGAAAGCATCAAAGGATCTTGTTTTCATTCATCACTCTTGAAAGATGTTGTTGGAGAAATCCTAGGGAACATCTTTCAAGGACATTATTGAAGTCTCTTCAAAGATTTTGAAGGCATCAAGAAGGTTGAAGAGATCATCAAGAAGAATCTTGGTTGTCAAGTAAGTTTCATATTATTACATCGTGTATGAATCTACAAGTCATATGGGTTCTTTCTACAAGGAGAGCAATAGCTCATTGGAGCATCAAATTACCTAGCATGGAAGAAAAGGATTGACCTAGCACCCACTAAACATGAGGTAATGGAGTATGTTACTGGTGAAATTACTGAACCTAGCAAAAACAGAACTCTAGATCTAGCAAAGCACAAGAAAGGGGAAGGAAGGGCTCAAAGGATCATAGTTGAATCCATCAAGGATCCTCTTGTTCCATTTGTGGCAAAATTAAAAACCTCCAAGGCTATGTATGATAAGCTAGTGAACTTGTACTCTGTGAATACATCAGAACAAAAGATGTATTTGCCAAATAAAATATATAAGATGAAGAAGTCAAAGGATGAGGACATGGCATCCTCTCTAATGAAGATCTCTCAATTAAGAGATCACTTGGAGGGACTAGGGGAGACTATTTCTGACTTGGAGATGACCATCTATGTACTAAATGCATTGCCATCATAATGGAGCAACTTTGCAACTAGCATCTACTCCAAGAAAAATTCAACTCCATTTGATGAGTTGCAGGCACAATGCATTTTGGAATATTCAGGGATTAAGGTGAAAGATGACATTGGATCAAATGAACAACCTCAAGCCTATCTAGCTCGAATCAAGAAAATGAAGAAGGGAAGTTTAGAAAGTCCATGAAGAAAGATATGTCCAAGGTTCAATGCTTCAAGTGCAATGAGTATGGACATTATAAGAGGGATTGTCCTAGCCTACAAAACAACAAAAGAAAGGAAAGAAGAGAGGTTCACATAGCTAAGGAAACAGTTAACCTTAGAAGAGGCCGAAGAAAGAAGAAGTGAAAGATCTCTACTATTAGAGGAGGCATCTTGTTTTTCAAGGTCTTTGTAAAAATTGGTCTTTCCTTTAGGATAGCATGCATTGTTGTTTACTTTAGAAGAGTCTTGATTTCACATAACATCATAGAAAGCAGCATGTGATAGTAACATATGTAGAGTCTACTTGGTTAAGTTGCTTTGCAGGAAACATCTAGTCTTTCAGATAGACCATTTTCCATATTGATCATTCAAGCATTATTTAACATTATGTTAGAGGTAGTCAATTTGCTTAGGTGGATCATCATGATCCTGGAAGAACCATCATTATGGAAGGTTCTTGCAAGAAGCACTATGACTAAGTTAGTTTACATTCCATGTAATGTGGAAACAATACTGGTAAAGGGATGAAGGAATGCAACGGGTCAGGATGTAGGCTCATTATGAGACATATAGCTAGATGATGGTATAAGAGGCATAGGAAGTGACTCTTGGTTAAGATTCATGTGTGTAGAATCTTGTAACATGCTTAGTATGATTGTATGATGTTTAAAAGGAAGAATTTGGCTTACTTAAGGATGTATAAAAGATTAAGACTTTCTCAAGAATATGGAAAATAATGTTTAACATCCAGCATAATCTCCAGAAGAAAATGTTGTAACTTGGTAATCAAGTTTGATCCTTGGGCACTCTGATGCATGAAGGAAGATTCAAGTGGAGATGGACCATAAGGATGTTGATGTTTGGACGAGAAGGTCATCATGAGGAGGTAAGTCTATTTTTTATTATTGGTGGTTATTAGGTTAACATATTTTTCTACCTAGAAGAATGTTGCAAGAATACATGATGACAGTTGAACCAAGTTCAACTGTATGGATAGAAATGTATGAAAAATGTTGAGGAAAGCTCAATATCTGGTACCTGGCAACTCTGAAGTCAAGATGTGCCCATCTTGCAATTGAAAGGTAGCAATGCGAGAAGATAACCTGAAGGTCAAAGGAGATCATTTTTATGAGGAAGCTATGATCAACTTGAAGTTTGGAAAGGCTCGATGCAATGCCTTCATCGATGATGTCAAAGATGAAAGTGATGAGAAAGAAAAATGACCTAGATCCTGTCACAAGATTGAAGAGTGAAGATGGCTTCATGATACCTTGAAAGGAAGCAGGCTCAATACGACGAGATGCGAAGAAAAGAGGGAGTCAGGTAGCTATGAAGAAATGGTAGTTGATATGCTTTTGAAGACAAGCTAGAAAGCTTGTGGATATGACTTCCAAATTAGCAAGGAAGTCAGGAATCTCCTCTAGATTTGAGAGACAGACAAGGAGTCTCCTTGAATAGGAGCAAGGATCTAATTCCTGGTTAAGAGGGAATAGGGTTATTCTCTATGATTAATAGGGAGGGATGTTGTACATCACATGTGCATTCTCGTCTTCAGGTAATGAAGAGAGAATGGTGGAGGATTGGATAAGCATTTGTGGTTTCCTTAAGGATATAGAATCCAAGAAAGGAAAGGTACTGACACTCTTTGAGGATGGGACAGGTATCCAAGAGAAGAGTGGTCGAAGAGGACCAATATTCTTTGAGGACTCAAGATTGGAGCTCCAAGATAAGAATAGTCCTAAAAGGACATACCTTGTGAACATCCAGATGGGGTTTGTGCCTTGAAGAGGTAGTGCGGTATCACACATAAAGCCTCCTAGCATAATGCTCTTGAATGAAATAAGAGCTTGTCTAGTTAGGCTTCAGAGACAGTGTTGGTTATAATAATGATGCTTATAGTATGGCTTATCAATCCAACTCTTCTTATAAGAACTCTTCCATTTGAGAATGATGTTGTATTGGTTGTAAAATTATGAATACGTCCCTAGTTAAGAGGGAGTGTTGAAAATGTAACTAGTTTCGGTCTTCATAATTGTTGTATTCATTTCAATATGTATCCTATGTAACAAACAAAAGAAGAAAAGAAGAAGATATTATTTTGAGGCATGGGTTTCATGCTCATTATTGATGGTCTTCTAGGTAAAAGCATGTTCTTCACGCTTAGTGTTTTTTAGGTCTTAGGATTTATTGTCATGAGTCAAAGGACTCAACATCATGTTTATAAGACCCTTCCGGGCAAAATAAAATTGGAAAAAGAATTTATTTTGAGTCTGGAAACTCCAAAAGTACAAGTCAACCCTTGTAGTTTGGCCTAAAGGAGGGAATTCGACCCCTTGGAAAGGCTATATAAAGAAGCAGTGCGACCTCATTTAGCACTCACTCACCAAGAAGTTCGATCTCAAGAAGAAAAAGTTTGATCTATAGCTGGGAATCAAGACGAAAAAAGAGAAAAGATCTAGAAGAAGAAAGGAAGGACGAAAAACTTGTTTTTGGGCTTAATCTCTATAACACATGAGAAGGATTAGGGTTTCTGCAGCGTCCAAGAAGGGTCAACATTGCAAGAATGTGTTACAGTAGGACGAAGTGTTGTATCTTGTTGCTGGGAGGAGGAAAAACTCTATCTTGACCTTGTTGACCTTGGGAGGAGTTGTCTTGCTCTAGGAAGGTCTCAAGAGGAAATTGATCTAGGGTTTCTGCAGCAGCAACAAGGGCCGAAATTGTAGGACAAAGTTGCAAGTCGAGTTGCAGTACTAAAGTTGGCAAGTCGAAGTTGCAGGTTGAAGTTGGTTGGTGCAGAATCAAGGAAGGACTTGTTGGCAGGGCTGACTTGGTACTTGGAGAAGGACTAGGTCTAGGGATTAGGTCTTTGTCTCATTGGAAGCAAATTCTATAAGAAGAGAAGAGTTTACTGGCTTTTCCCCTTGGAGGGGTTTTGCCTTGGATGAGAGCCTAATTTCTGTGTCCCCTTTTGTTGTTGTTTCATTCTTGATATTTGTTTGATGAAAAGATCTAACAAAAAGAACATAAGAATATTAACAAAGTTCACAAGAAAATACTAAGGAAAAGAAAAATTGTATAATAAGCTGCCACTTTGATTTTTCCAACAAGAACTAGCAGATCCATAATAGTTGGCTACCTTCAAGAAAGAGATGACCAAGACAAAGAGGATGGTCTTGGATGGAGTCTGAGATCATATCATTCCTCATATTGTTGAGAAAGCAACAGCAAAGGACATGTGGAATGTCGTTGTGAAGCTATACCAGGATCCATCAGAGAATCATAAAATGATTCTCAAGGAGAAGCTCAGGACCTCAAAAAATGCAGAAGGGTGAAAGCGTGACTCCCTATGTCACCATAATTCAGAATGTCCGTGATGAGCTAGCAACCGTGAGTGAGAAACCTGAAGACAAAGAACTTGTGTGGGTCACTATAAATGGATTTTCAAAAGAATGGAGGACCTTTGTTTAGGGGATCACTGGATGAGATTAGCTACCAGTTAAGGAACGTTTATGGAGTGACTTCACGCAAGAGGAGCTAAGGCTCAGTCTTGTCGAATGTACAATCAACAACAGCAGCAGAGGACTGAAGGCTGAGAAAGAGGAAGAGGATAATGTAGCCCTTGTGAGTAAAGGGAAGGTGAAGAAAGGTCCCAGCCAGGGACAAAGCTCAAAGGGAGGCGAGAAGAAAAAGGACCTGTCAAAGGTCAAATGCTTCGGATGTGGTGAATTTGGTCTCTACGTCACCAAGTGTCCCAAAAGAAAGGACAAGATGGAGCAGCAACAAAAAAAAGCTTCGGCAGAGATAGATGAATTGACCTCCAAGATGGATGAGTTTGCATTGATAGTCGCTATACCTCCAAATGGAGGAGAGGAGTGTGACGCTTTAGTGTTGCAAGACTTGGCAGAGTCCAAGGAATTACAACATTGGACAGGTGTTTCCTCATGGATCATTACCTTGGCTACGAGGACCCACAGTTTTTAGTAGCGAGAGAATCAAGGTGTCATCAAGGCGCAGTCAAATCTTGAGAGACAGTGCAGAGCTAGTTGCAGTCAGATGCTAGAGAGGTGTAGAGACAATTGGCCGCAATCAAATACTCAATAGACATAGCAGAGCTAGTTGCACTCAGAGACTCAAGCGACAGTTGCAGAACCTAGTTGCAAGGACAATAGATTAGTTCTCAGATGAAGTAGTTGCAACAACAAGAATAGCATGAGAACACAGGCAATGTTGGCAACAGTGAAAAGAGACAATGCAGTATTAGCAGCAACGCAGATGCAAAAGCGATTCAGTTACAGGGTTAGCGGATGAATCAGAGTATGAGCAGTAGCTTGGTGGAGAGTGACGGGCTGTTATAAATGCCAGACACCAGCAACGTGTTCCAACTACAGAGAGGAGAGGTTTATGAGAGAACACCTTACTCGCTAAGAGGGAGTGTTAGATTTTGGTAGCATCGGACAGGTGCTCTAGTCTCGAGTTGTGTCTAAGTGGCTAAGGAACACGAGTTCTCCAAAACCCAAAAAAGGTTTCACGAGATAACCTTGTGAAATGCCTCAAACAAATTAATTGATCAATAATTAAAATATGCCTAAGTCTAGCTTAGGAAAATTGATTAGTTAATGGGAATTGATTAAGGATGATCGAGAATGATCTAAAGACTCACATGGATCAAGTCTAATCTAAGATGATCTTAGCCATTGATGAAGATCTAATCATAGTCGTTGAATCTCTAGCAAGAGATTATAAGAGCAAGTCGATGGGATGGAGATAAACACAGTTGCAAGAGAGAGAGCAAGGCAGATCAAGCTATCGAGCGTGTAGAAATTCAACAAGGGAAGAGTTCGAGCCAGAGGGAGCAGTAGAGAGAACTCCAGAGGAGTTTCCCAACAGTTTTCCAGTGCTAAAGAGGCAAGATAAGGGAGGTTGAAATCTTCTGCAGAGAAATTCATCCAAGCAGTGTGAGTTAGCCAGTCCAACTGAGCGAGTTGTTGGGAAGGGTTTGTTTCAGTTGTCGAAGGCTGTAATCTCTAGTTAAATCTTCATCGAATTGAAAAGAGTTCACTCATATTAGTTGCATATTAAGAATTTAGGTGAATGTTGTACTTTTACAGTCAAAGAGAAACATTTAAAATTTACTAGTGAATCTAAGGAGCATTTGAAACAGTAAAAACATTTGGTTGGTATAGGTTAGAAGATGTGTTTCGGCATCTCGAAACATAGAAGTTGTCGTTAACTGCCTACATTACATTCTGGGGATGATCGGTTTTCCACATACTTCAAAGTATATAGGATTGTTCTTCCACGCACCCTTGGGTATATAGGAAGGCACTCCACATACGAGAAATATATAGAAACGCTCCCATTGTATAGTTATGCATTATACAACACTAACACGGACTACGCTTCCACGTACACTGGGGTATATAGGAAGTCCCCATTAGGTTGCAAACAGACCCTAGGTAACCGAGTCGGCCGCCTTATTGTTTGTGATACACCGAACACAACATAAGGGAGATTGTCTGCACATACTTAACGGTATATTGCAGTTCACAACAACCTGGGAAACCGTAAATAACTAGTGACCCTTTTCATTGTTACTGTTTCTTTGATTGAATTCTCACTTTTTACTCCTTAGGAGACCTTAGGTTGAGTCTAATGGTAACAATTTCGGATTCTGCCAGTCAAGGAAACCCCTTTGACAGGAATCCTGGTTCTTTTCCTTATTTCGGAAATATTGGTGCTCCTTACATGGCTACGTTGGCCCTTCATGGATTCACAATAGGTTTTCCAGTATGGTTGTTTTCAACCTCCTTAATCCCAAATGTCCAAACTACTTCACAAGCAAGCTCTCCTCAACAACACCAACCTCAAGTTGATCGTTTGCCTTCTTCGCCCATTGTCTCTTCTTCCCTTTCTTCTTCTTCGCCAGGTGAAAAATCTTGATGTTAGTAACCATGGAGCTAAGAAGAAGAAGAAGAAGCAAAATAAGCAAGGGGGAAACCAACCAATCATTGCCATGAATGTGGCTAATGTTGAAAAACCTTCCAACATGCCTCGTAAAATTAAATTCCCTTGTAAGCTTTGTAAGGGTGACCACCTTCTTAGAGATTGCCTAGTATTCCTCAAGTATTAAAGTGTGGTCCACAAGCTCACATCAGCCCTTATCATTAGCCTTTGGAGATCATGCTAAGTGACAAACAATCAACCAGCGATAATAAGATTCCCGGGAAATGTTGAATAAAGTGTAACTAGGTTTGGTCTTCATGACATTGTAATTATGATTTTGTAAACAAGAAAATGAATTTATTATTATTCTTTGTTGCATGCGTTTCATGAGCAAGAGGTTTATCTATTAGTAGTTCCCATTGAGAGCCTTAGGATGTCAAAAAGTCAATGTCATGCTCTTCTTGAGACTATGTGTAATGAATACAAGTATATGGAAAAGTCTAGAACAGCCCTCCAAGACAAGCGCAATCCTCTTGAAGACATCAGCCAGAAAAACGATGAAAAGAACAGTCATGTCGGCCTCAAAATATATATAATTGTCATGTCAGCTCATAAAAAGGTGACACATTGGTTCAATGGACATGTTGGCTCAAATACAGGGAAAAACACCTATATAAAGGAGCTTGTACCCTCGCAGTTTCCCAGTGACAACTTTGGACACCTCTCTGAAATCTCGGACAAATAACATGGTGTAGGGACCTCGGATGAAGATAAAATTACAGTGTTTCGATTGGAGGACTCTAAGGTTTTCAGATGAGTATTACATGGGTATATACTATCTCATAGTCTCGGCATAATTATAAGAAGGATCTCAGTACTCTTTCTCGGCATATATACTATAAACACAGTCACAATAATCACTGTGTCACAGTCTTGGTATATTCATGATGAAGAGGTTCTCAGTGATCATACAGTCTCAGCATACCTTCTAAACACAGTCATCATCCCAGTCACAATCATGGTCTCAGTGGTATTCTAATGAAGATCTCGGTGGTAGTGCAACAAGGTGCAATAATGATGTAGCAGTAATGATGGTGTTGTATAGATGATTTCAGTGAGAAGGTTGCAATGATCTAAGTAATGATGGAACAATGATGAAGCAGCAGTCATGATGATCTCAAATTTCAACATTCAACACCTTAGCTCTGATACCATGTTGAAGAATCTAGGGCAATGTAGATATTGAGATTCTTCTTCTCATGATAACTATTTGTGAGTTATTTAACTATACTTCTTAGCACAATCTTCACTTGTTATTATTATTAGAGTGTATCTTCTTAGTTCATCAAATAGCTACCAAAACAAAGAGGCAAGAACACAAGATGTTTGGCTTTCTGCCAGGGCCAAAACCTGTCCCTCTTGGAGAAGAAAACCCGCATAAAATTCTTCTTATAGAGATTCCACTGACGAATACCAAGACCATGACCCTTGACTTATGTTGTCACTCCAAGACCAAGACACCAATCCTCTACTTCATTGTTGTTGAGATCAGTGTTGATAGTATCGCCGAAATATCGGCGATATTCGTAAATATCGCGATATTTTCGGCGATCCGAAATATCGACACCTAAATATCGCAATATTTTCGGGTTTTAAAAATCGCGCGAGAAATACGAGATTTCGGCGATATTTTGGTAAATATCGCAAGACGATTGAAAATATCGCGGGCTGCTGTTTCAGTGTTTAATCCGCGCTGGTATATAATTGATTTTTGGTTTTTTACAATTCATTTTCGTTTTCTAACTGCTGGAGAAGGAGGCTGGTCGCTGCCAAGGAGGGTTTGAACTTTGAAGCCATTGTTGCCGATTTGGCACCGTAGAACAGTAAGTTAACCGTTTGACTCAGAGAACCCTAACTGCCATGCGCCTTTGAATCGTTTTTCTTCCAGACGGACTTAGAAACCCCAGTTTTCCTCCTGTATTCTCATGTTTTGAGATCTGCAAGTCAATATATCAGAGACCTTAAGTATACCAGTATTGTTTCTAAAGACAGTATGATCAGTGAAAATTCAAGTAGAGGTTCATTTACAACCATAAATAAAACTAATTGTATGGAAAACAACATAACATTTAACATTGGAGAAAGGACGTCCAAAGTACTTCTCTAATTTGGTTATAACTTATAAGTGGCTCATCATCTGAATCATCTGCTTCCGCCACCCCTACTGCAGCCTTATCATCCTTATTGGTGGACTGTTTAACTCCAGAATTGGATTTTCTTGAAGCGACCTTAACGCTAAGCATCTTAAGCTTGCACTCAACTTGTGTTACTGGTAGACCAACTGCTTCACTAATAAGACGACTACACTTCCTGATTTCATCATCATCTCCTTGCCCAACGGCAATCTCATCATCCTTACCACTCAAATGCTCATCAACTCCAGATTCCTTGACAGGCTTGTTGCATGCTTCAGCCGTATTCCCCTTTTGTATTTTCATGTTCTAAGATCTGCAGGTCAATATAAATGTCAGACCTTAAGTACACCATTGCTGTTTTTATAGACATCGTGATGAGTGAAATTTGAGAATAAAATGAATATATAACAAACAAAATAAAATTGAAAATTGAAAAAATGTCAATTCCAGTACTCTAATAATTTGGTAAATAGTGGCTCATTATCAGAGTCATCTGCATCTGCCACCCCCACTGTAGCCTCATCATCTTTATCAGTAGAATGAGAATCCTTAATCCCAGATTTGGATTTTCTTGAGATGGCCTTAAAGCTAAGCATCTTAAGCTTGCGCTTGACTTGAGCTACTGGTAGACCAATTGCTTCAGCAATCCACTGGATGTGACTTTGATCATTGTACATGTAAAATATCTTATATGTTCAGTATGGGTATACCTACCTCAATGGTGATATCATGATGATAATGTATTGTAACAATTAATCGATGATTGTTAGATCTCAACCAGTCGATTCTTGATCTGGACTTTTCACATGGTAAAGCACTTCAATCCTCATCCACAACTTCTGACTTTATACTTTAGGGGGTGTTGAAATTTCTAAGTGTAACCCATTAGAAATTTTCTTGCACTATCAGGTTTATTTCACCTACTTGTTTAATTACTAAACAAGATATTTAACTATATAAATATTGAAATAAACATAATGCAGTCTCAACCATCTACAGATCATCAGCTGAAAGAAATAGACAAACACACAAGGGACACCATTATTTTTGGACAATCGTCCCAGGAAAAACCCAACTTGGGAAAACTGGTGAAGCAGTTCTGAGGGTTTTATTATTAAGTAGTTTTTCTTGAGTACAACTAGATGCCAAACTGGCTCACCCTACAGAGAAATCTATCTGGCAGTAATACCTCTCTATGGAAGCAAATATTTTGAAAGTCTACTCCACGTAACTCTCTCCAACGCCTCTCTGAGGCACTGCGTCAGCCCTCCTGGCCTCTGAGTCAGCTTGAAACCCTCTGTGTCAGCCCTCTGAGGCTCTACGCAACCTCTCTGGCCCTCTGTGTCACTTTTGCAGCCTCTGCATCACTCACGCAAGCCCTCTGGCCTTCTGTGCAGTGAGTGTTGTCCTGCGTGGCTTCCTCTGGCTCTACCTTTTCGCTTGTCTTCCGACACTATCTCTGCCTCTCTGCTATGCACTCAATGCCCCTCGCTGCAACTCTGATCACTGGTTCGATTTCTCTTAGCAAACCCCGCTCTAGAAAATCGAACTGACTGATCAATTTGGTGTCTCTTCAACTGACCCTCAAGCCTCCTCTTATACTTTTTTTGTTGAGTCTTCAACGGCTGAGATTACATCTCTAATCAACAGCTAAGATTAGATTTGGCTTGATCCATGTCATTTAGAACCTTCTAACCTAATTTTATATTAATACCCATTAATATTTTTATTTTCCTAAGTCTAAAAATATTAATTATTTTAATATCTCCTTCACCGGGCAGAATTTCCCCAAACCATTTCTGGGTCTTAGAGACCTCATGTGCTTTAGCCTCTCCACCAATTTTCATGGTTAGAGCACATCCAATGCTACCCCAAATCAACACTCTCTCTTAGCAAGGAATGTGCTCTAGTAATACTCCACCACTGAGCATCACCCTGATCATCTGGCACCAGTACCTGTGCTGATGTTTGGCATTGCTGCCCAACATCCTCTGCACTACTCTATCTTGTACTGCTGCCCATGGCTCTACCACTACCATTGCTACATCCGTACCGCAACTCCTCTGCATCTGTGTTGCTACTAGTCCTTCCTCCCAACACTGCATCTACACTGCAACCCTCTCTCCTCATCCTACATCGTGCTGCCCATAGCAATACCGCTATTACTGCTACACTACAACTCAGTTACTGAGACGATGGTAACTGATCTACCCAATAACTAACATCCTTGTCAGGCTAGAAACCCTCCTAAAGTTGAAGCTCCCTCTACCGCTATCCTATGCTCCCTCTGCTATCTGTGCTGCTGCAACAACTTTGTGCCTCTCGCACCACTGCAAACCCCTTTGTGCCTTCCTGCACTGTTGCAACCTCCTTTGTGCCTCTCGCACTGCTGCAACCCTCTTTGTGCTGCCAGGGACTACTGCACTCTAGCACTCTTTGTCACTCCATCCGCATCTACTTCTATCGACATCCGCCATCTTGCTACTATCACTTCGGGGCTCCTGTAGCCGAATATAATCCAAGAGTCTGGGTATCTCAAGGATCCCGCCCCTCATCTCTTGTAGTCCTCCTGACTACAGCTCGATGTCTCCCCACCTCTTCTCTAGAGGTGTACGAGTACTCATGGCACAATCGTCATCATCATCTACCTCTTTTTCCGCCTTAGCTGGCACTGCCTTGGAGTCAGACGCCTCTCCCTTATTCTTCTTCCTAGGACATTGGGTTGCATAATGGCCCAGCTCCCCACAGTTGAAGCACTTAATCTTGGGGAGGTCCTTTTTCTTCCTCTTCCCTTGTTGCCCCGCAAATGCCAGAGCCGCATCCTCTTCCTCCTCTTTCTTGACCCGGGCTCCTTTGCCACTACTTCCAGCTTTGGTTAGCCGTCTGATCTCTTCCTGGTGAAGAGCTGCCCACATTTCTTCCCAATCTGGAAGATTCGCTCTGCCCAAAATGCTTTGGGCGAATGTCTCCCACTCCTCGGAGACTGCGTTCAGGGCGGTCCTCACCATTAATTCTTGATCCAGCGTGGCCCCTATGGAAGTCAGTTAGTCCCAGATCTCCTGCAACAAGAAGTGATCTATTCTCTCCCCCTTCTGCATCTGATACGACTGCAGCTAATTCCCCAGTAGCATCTTCCTCTGCACGGAAGTGCCCTAATACAATGTTGTCAAGGTGTACCACATCTCCTTTGTCATATTCTTCTCGGCAATATGTTGAACTACATGATCCTTGACCCCATCAAGGATTATGCACTCTGCCTTGGCCATTACATCCTCATACTTTTTGTTATCAGCTAGGTCGACTGGGATAGCCACGGTTCTCAAGGCGAAGGGGCCTTGATGCGATGTCTATCCAAAACAGACAGGATCCTGGCCTTCCATATGACAAAGTTGGATGCTCCATCCAACCTGTCCTGATCCCTCAGTCCGTTCATTGCCATCTCTGCTCTTCTTTTCGACTCCTCTGAGTCTCTACTACCCTCCTAGAAGTTCTCCCTTTGACTCCCTCTGAGTCTCTTTTTCGCTCTTGCAAGTTCTCTTCTAGACTTCTTCTGAGTCTCGATTTCCTGAGGGAAATCTTTCTGCCAACAATCGAATCGTACCTCTTCGATCTCCTTTGCTCCTGCAACACTGATCTGGATTTCTTGGCTAGAAATCCACCCAGGTAGCGACTTCCTCTACCTTGGTTCTGTCCGGTTAGGTACTGTTCTGCCTCAACAGCAACAACACCCCACCAGCTTCACACTCCACAATCTAGCCACAGCTTCCTATGACTCAGCAATTGAATAGCTGAGCCTCTAGGCTCTACGCAATCCCGACAGTGGCTAATCGCTCCACTAGCCAACTGTGTCACTCCTACTTGGTTGAGTAGGATGACGTGGCTCTTCGTGAGCCTCTTCTGTGTCTCGCTGCTTCTGCGTTGGCCCCTTCTCTGGCTCGAACTAATGACACAGGCCCTCTACGTCACCCCTTCTCTGCTACTTTTTGCTTAAGAACAGCTTTTATCGCTCGGGACAACTATTTCTACGACAAATTCTTTGATTCAACTGGTGCCTTCAGCTCTCCTGTGATCTGCAACACTCTGATACCATGTTTAAATTTCTAAGTCTAACCAGTTAGAAATTTTCCTGCACTATCAGACTTATTTCACCTACTTGTTTAATTACTGAACAAGTTATTTAACCATATAAATACTGAAATAAACACAATACAGTCTCAACCATGTACAAATCATCAACTAAAAGAAATAGACAAACACACAAGGGACACTATTATTTTTAGACAATCGTCCCTGGAAAAACCCAACTTCGAAAAACCAGTGAAGCAGTTCTGAGGGTTTTATTGTTAAGAAACTTTTCTTGAGTACAACTGGGTACCAAACTGGCTCACCCTACAAAGAAATCTATCTGGCATTAATACCCCTCTATGGAAGCAGATATTCTGAAAGTCTGCTCCACGAAACTCTCTCCAACGCCTCTCTGAGGCACTGCGTCAGCCCTCTTGGCCTCTACGTCAGCCCTCTGAGGCTCCGCAGCCTCTCTGGCCCTTTGCGTCACTCACGCAAGCCCTCTAGCCTTCTGCGCAGTCACTGTTGGCCTATGTGTAGCTTCCTCTGGCTCTGCGTCTACCTCTCTGCCTCTGTGCTTGTCTTCTGGCACTATCTCTGCCTCTCTGCTATGCACTCATTGCCCCTCGCTGGAACTTTGATCACTGGTTCGATTTCTCTTAGCAAAACCCGCTCTAGAAAATCGAACTAACGGATCAATCTGGTGTCTCTTCAACTAACCCTCAAGCCTCCTCTTATACTTTTTATGTTGAGTCTTCAATGGCCGAGATTACATCTCTAATCAATGGCTAAGATTAGATTTGGCTTGATCCATGTCATTTAAAACCTTCTAACCATTTTTATATTAATAACCATTAATATTTTTATTTTCCTAAGTTTAGACTTAAGAATCCATTAAAATATTAATTATTTTAATATCTCCTTCACCAAGCAAAATTTCCCCAAACCATTTCTGGGTCTTGGAGATCTCATGTGCTTTAGCCTCTCCACCAATTTTCATGGCTAGAGCACATCTGATGCTACCCCAAATTAACAAGGGACAATCTGTTACAGGCCATTTTGTCGCACTTAGGCAAAAGGCCCCAAACCCAGATCTCTCACCATCAGTTATACTTCGCATCAATCCCCTGCAAGGCCAAAAGAAAAACTATTCCCAAAAGTTATAAGAATCCTAGATTATAATATTTTTCCAAGATCAGAAGGAAAACCAACTGCAATGTCTCCTCAAGAAGTATCTTCCTCTCTAAGGGGGAATGTTGATGTTTGTTGCATCGAACATGTACTTCTACACAAGTATAAGTGTCTAGATGCGTGGAATTCATCCAACAAACTCTTAACCTTAGCAATTACCTTAATGGAATGATTAAAGCAATTGACTTTATAAGATAAAGTGAGTTAATCGAATGAAATGCAAAGGTTATTTGAATTAGTGGATTAAATGAATTTCAATCCTTGATCTAAAGTAATGCTGAAATCTAATCTCACCTGTCAATCACTTTGTAGACTAGGGTTGTGGATTCGGTCAATAACCTAAACTTATAGAAGAAAGGCTAGGCTAAGGGAGAAGCCACATTTTTTTAGCACAAGACACAGTGAGATAGTGAGATCTCAGTGATCAGGCGAGGAAGGACTTCCATCCAAGTGTGTAAAGTCCGAGATAGAGTACAAGGGGCAGCAAGGGAGAAGGATCCAGATCAGCCAAGCAGGATCGAAGGACGGATCTTCAGAGGGTTTGATCTGCTGGATTATCTCCAAGTTTTGTCATATTTGTAATTTTCTTCAAAAGACTATGTTCGCAAGATGCGAGCCATTGTATGTTGAAGATTATTATTAATGAATCAGCAGATTTGATGGGAAGCAATTAATGTGTACATTTGTTTGAAATTGGTGTATTGTTTTGCTTCAGCTGTTATCTTTTAATTGCATTTTAAAATCTCAGCGGTGTTTTTTTGTTATGAAACCAGCTCAAGAAAAGATAGAAAAGATAGATCAACGACTTAGAATTCAGCCTCTTCGAGGGGGCAACCTCCTTTACATTACATAAATGAACAATTCTTGGATGATACAAATGAAGAGACCTCCTT
>APFE031122528.1:1597-17351 GCA_000404065.3 Pinus taeda
ATTTAAATAAACAAATATATTATCTTTTTATACTAACCACAAAAATTATTTTTATTTATTGTTATTAATCCTAACTTTTATTCTAATAATCTAATATTATAACTTTATATATACATATATATATTAATAATTATTAATAAACAATTTGAATAAATAAATAAATTACTAACCATTGGAAGTATTTTATTTATTTATATAAATTTTTTTTACCTAATTTGACTTATTTCCGGAAATAATAATAATAAAAATAGTAAGAATATTAAAATAATTTGACTAGGGTCCTAAGGTCAAAATTAGCCGTTATGAATTTAGCCGTTGGAGTCTTTGCTCAAACTATTTAACATGCTAAGCTGAGTCTGTTTCTTCAACTTGTCCTGATGATGAACCACACTGGTTGGTTCGAAACGCGTCGACAAAATTATCTCTATGTGATTTTCGCCGAAGATTATTCTCTAAATTGATATGGATCACAAAAGCCTAAATTCTATAAATCACCATAATTCTGCAACCATTCACCTACTTACCCATCTACACATCCTACCATTTTTTCTACTTTTTATTAGGGTGCACTTAAGCTGGCAAACCCTTATCAAAACATTTTCTTTTTCTTTTATAATAAAAACTATCTAAATCTATCCTTATTACATCCAAGGGCTTAGATTAAATTGTTGAGCTCCTTTTATTTACTCTACCTGTTTAATTATCTGTCAAGATTAAATAGATTGGTCAAATTTTATTCTCTGTCTCTAAGCATGAAATTGGAAACATGGAATAGCCAAGATTAAACTATTTGGTTACCATGGATTGTGGCATAAATAACAAGTTGCACACAATCATTATTGTACAAAAAATAAAATAGTAGTGGTATTTGGACTTGCACACTTTCATGCTCTTTTTATTTTTCTTTGGGGTTCATTTTTCATCCTTTCTTTTTTACCTTTCTTCATTCTTTTTGTCCTTTGATTTTTCTTTTAGGACATACCCTCTTTACATTTTTTAATTTTCTGATTTTTTACAAATATGGAAAACATTTGCAGAAAGAAAAGGTATGTACATATTATAGTTTTGACCCCATCCATTCAAAAATTATGACACCTATTGGTATAGGAACATAACACTTTGAACAGTGTCTTCGACTCTGCTCTCCTGGAAACCATTGTACCTGTACTACTGAGAGGTAGATGAACATGTGTGATACCTAGAGACATGGCAACACTCATGGCAAGCAATCTATCAGTAGAAAACCAAAATGAACTTAATGACTTGCAACATACATGTGCGACTAATCATGAAGGTCCTGTAATTTCCACTGGGATGTCCGGAGAATGAATGGAAAAACTACACAAGGCATAGTTCAGGATGTCAGGAGGTTGACTTATTGATAGAACTGCGCAATGCATAGTCCATCCTGGCCTCCTAAGGACTGAAACTACACAATGCACAATTTCAGTTAGTAGTGACATGCAACCAGGAAATTGCATTGCATAATTTCTTGGGCCAACAGGACGTTGTCTCCAAGAATTGCACAATGCAAGCAGGGAGGTCAGTGCATGGCTACAATTGCACAATTTCTAGAGGGAAAGGAGAGCCTTCACTTCCAAAAATGCGCAGTGCTAGCTGGGCAAGGCATAGTCCTAGCCAAGGCAGCCCAGTCCAACCGATGGGTCACTAAAAATATGAGAAGTTTGAATACATGGTGAGATGCGTGAAAATGATAGTGAATGAACATTCATGCAAACAACAAGTTTGGTATTCAGAAAACGAGAATGCATGCATGTGTGTGAAGCGAATCGCCACAATGGTGAACATCCATGCAAAACAATGTCATGCATGTGACAATAGTGAGATGTTAACGGAAACTGAAACGGTGCTAGTACAAGCTAGTATGTATCAAAATGACAGCAAGCGCTCACTAAAATCAGGTAGACAACATTCATCTGAAGCGAAACACAAAAAGCGCCAAAAACGCAGTGCGAGACATGAAAAGTGGGCTTACCCCAAAACAATCACATTGAATGTGTCGACGAGTCCTAGATGCAATGTGGGATGCCAAAGCTATAAAATTGATGTGAGAAATGAGCTCTGCAGCATCCGGTTGATGAGTTTCGTTAAAATCAAGGTTGCAATGTGCATGCCACAAATCTAGGGAAAGCGACACTTGGTGGGAGGTTTATGAAATGATCCTTGCATGCAACCTCTAACTGCTAAAAATAGATCCCTGAATCAAGGGATGCCTTTGCATGCTACTTTGGGAAGAGCAACCCATGCATGAAAATCAATTTTTCTCAGTCCCAAAGGGAGGCAGTCAACTCAACTACACATGCAACAGTCTACTTAGCTAGGAGAAAAAAATGCACATTTCTGAGAGGGAGATGGGCTAGATTCCCAAAGGGATTGTGCAATTTGTAGGCAGAGCAGTAGACTGTTGCCCAGAATTGGACAATTTCTAGGCTGAGCAGTCCTGCTCGAAGGAATTATATAATTTTTCCAGTGAAGAGTGGCAGGAAGCTTTGCACAATTCTATAGCCCAACAGGCTGGCAGATAGAATCGTATAATTTCTGGAGGGAAGGTTGATTCCCCTCTAGAATTGTGTAATTTATTGAGGGAGCTTCTCAGCCTGGAGCTGGACTAGGTCCAGTGAAGCAGCCTATGAGGGGGATGCATCAAGCTTTGTTGGACACATTGTCATTATGCAAGAAAATCACTGAAGCTTGTGTACTTGACAAGGCAAGACATGCTGCTGTGGAAAGTTGGTAGGGAGGCTCCAAAATTAAGCTAAGGAAAAAATTTGGAGAGTCTTTGTAGCCATTAAAACATTGTGTATGGCCCATATCAGAGTGGAAAAAGCTTGCAGTGGGGTCCAACAAAGTGCTTCTTCTGAAAATGTAGCCAAACTTTGACACCCACTTAGAACTTGTACAACACTCAATGTCGATCATGGCGCTACTTGTGCTTAGTATTATCTCTATACAATATATTGTGGACCTATTGGCGGATGTGTTGAATGCACTCAATGAAGTTGTTAGCCCTTTCAACTTTGGATTAAACATGAGCCGAATCTACCTGAGTAGCTGCAAATGGTATGACCACATCAATGCAGCATAATGGCTGAAATCATAGCCATACCTGAAAGGGGATATGGACTGTTGAGCTATGGAGAGATATGTTCTAACTGGGTTGGACATAGGGGAGACTTTCATCCCATGTGCGTGTATGCTTCGAGCTTTACATGCACAAAATGTGTACGATCATATTGTTGAAAACATCTATTTTTTCCATCAGTTTGGGGATGGAAAGCCGTGGACTTAGTAAGTTTTTTATCTAGCATCCTCTTCAGACTTGACCAAAATGTACTCAGGAATCTGTTGTCCCAATCTAAGACAATGGATAGTGGGATGCCAAAGTATACCCACACTCACTCAAAGAAGAGATTAGCATTGTCCTCTGCTATGATACTCTTCTTGCAGGTCGCCATGACGATCATGTCAAAATATCTGTTGACGACCACAAAAATGCAATCATTGTGTGCTTAGTAGAAGGAAGGCCCCACATGTGATCGATGGAGAGAGATTACCAAGGCCAGATAAGAGTAGGTAGATGAGTCTACAGGCCTTTCTTCTTGATGGTTGGTTTGGAAATGGTGCAGGAAGTGCAAGATCTAATGTACTTCCCAACATCTTGAAGAATTTTCAGCCAATAAAAATACTTCTACAATATCACCACTATTTTCTCTACTCTGAAATGTCCCGCGAACTGACTCTCGTGTGCCTCCCAAATCATCTTGGCACATTCACTTGAAGAAAAAAAGATGTGCCCCAGATGGCATAACAGTACATCCTGAAGGTGAAAATTTGGAATTTTCTTCCCTTCCTAGAGTGTCTAGTATATGCAGCCGAATTATGGATCACTCTTTTAAAGATGCGACCACCCCAATGTCTCGTATCCATAGGAGTCGAGCACAATGATCAACACCATGACCAGTCATTGGATGAGGCGATAATTGACGTTATGGGTGCTTTCCTTATTATACTTAATGTTCAAATGGAACTGATGTAGATAGGTGGACCATTTCTGATGGCAATCATTCTGCAACTCCCCTTGTGTCTGTATGAACTGTAGAGGTTAGTGGTCTGTGTGGATAAGCGTTTCCTTGCCTAGAATGTAATGCTTCCATTAACGGTAGGCCTACATAATGGAATATATTTCTTTGCCATAAGTGGAGTACTTTCTGATTGTGTCTAAAAATATCTCACTATTGTAAGCCACTGGATGCCCATGCTCAGTAAGAACGGCACTAATAACATAGTCAGAGAAATCCAATGGTTGTTGCAGGTCTGGTAATGTGAGCACTGGTGTAGAACAAAGGCAATTATTCAACTCAGAGAATGTTTTTTGTTGGGTTTCCAACCAAAAAAAAAATTCTTTCGCTCCACCCTTGGTGATTTGACTTAAAGGCCAAGAGATATGAGAGAACCCCAACACGAACCTACGGTAGAAATTGGCAAGACCCTAAAAGCTACAGTGCTCTGTTAGAGTGGTTGGAGCTGGCCAATCCCAAATTAATTGTATCTTGGATGGGTCCACATGTACACCCTTCTCATCAATGATGTATCCCAGATATTGAACATGGGTTAGGTCAAAGGTGCCTTTCTCCAAGTTAGCACACAACTTGTGTTATCGCAGGGTTTGAAGGACCTGTTGAATATGGTGGAGTGATTTTCCCAAATCTTACTGAAGATCAATATTTTATCTAAATACAACACTACAAATTCATTGCTGAAGGGTCGCAAGATGTCATCCATCAGTCTCATGAAGGTCGCAGGGGCGTTTGGCAATTCGAATGGCATGACCAACCATTCGAAAAGGGCCTCCTTGAATTTGAAGGCAATCTTCGACACATCAGAGGGTTCAATAGGCACTTGGTGATAACCTGGCTTTAGGTCAATCTTGCTAAAATATTTGGCCCCTTTCAGCTGGTCCAAAAGGTCATCAATCCACGATACTGGGTACCTATTCGAGATAGTGATCTTTTTTAGTGCCCGATACTCAATACATAGCGTCCAAGTACCATCCTTCTTCTGTACCAATACAATCGGGCTCCCACAAGGTGATGAGCTTGGCCTGATGTGCCCTTTTTGTAATAGTTCCTAAATCTACCTTTTGATCTCATCGTTCTCTCGAATAGAGCATCGATAGATAAGTCCATTGGGCATCAGTGCACCCGGGGTCAGATCGATGGAGTGCTTGACTGACTATGCATATGTACCCTTGTGGGTGAGGTGAAAATATCCCTTTACTCCTCCATGACCTTGTCCATATATTTTTGTTGTGTAGAGGAGCCGTCCCTGGAAGCCGTGGCCACAACCTTCTTGTTTCCCTAGGGGAGAATCATAAGGAAAACAAATTTCCTGGTCTAGGAAATGATCTTACTACATTTCTTTGCAGTGATCAGAGAGATGGTGATAGGAGTGGCTACCTTCACTATCTTGTACAACTTATTAGCCAAAGTAATAATCACAGAGCGAGGTATAGACTCATATACAACATGTTGCTCCCACAAGTATGGTTTTTCCAAACAATACATCACAAACTTCAAGAGGCGAAACGTCACATAGTACCTCATCCATGAAGGGCTTGATGCTATAGGGAAGGCGACGCTGCTGGCTAACGTGAAGATCTCATCCTTGGTGAAGCCACATGATGGTGTATGACTGTGGATGTGTTGTAGTAGTTAGGCCCATCCGCTTCACGACCTCTGCTGAAATGAGGTCCTTTTCACTCCCATTGTCGACGATGAATTGTAACAGATAACCCTTCACCCACATATGTGAGTGGAAGAGGAGTTCCCCCTCCTTTGGATTTTTAGGCTCAATCTTCTGGATCTTGGTGGTGGCCATGGTGGTAGTGGGCTCTTCATCAATGATCTTCTTCCATTTATCAGTTCCCTTATCAGGTTTTGATTCAGACTCAGATCCTACTTCTGATTCAAAAGCCTTTAGCTAGGCCACCAGTGGCAACTTGGCCTAATACTCACTTGTATTGTGAGTGGAGATCTTATGTAACTCACACCATTTTTCCATGTCCTTCTTCGTCTTCGTGGTGTTGTCTTTTACCTACATCTTCGGTGGGTTGGCCTGGGTAGCCCCACCTTAGCTTGGTCCTTTCTTCTATGGTTTGGGTGTGCCTTTTCCTTTCTTATATAGTTTGGGTGTGCCTTTTCCTTGCCCCACCTTTAGCTTGGTCCTTTCTTCTATTTAAACTTTTGCTCAATCTTGACAGCGTAGCGATACGCCATGCTAAGTGAGGAAATGTCCAGGAACTCCATCTCTTCCTAGATGTACTTGTGTAGGCAGTCACGGTACTTGAGCACCAAATTCTGCTCAGTATCCTTGATACCCAGCTTTGTGAAAAGGGTATGGAAAATATTTGTGAAATATCACACATCTTGGTCCCTTCCTTGTCGTAGTGTGGTTGACTTTATGTATTTGTCTTCATAGCTCCTAACAGGGTGATATTATTCGTTGATGGCATTTTGAAAATAATTCCAAGTGTGTGTAGCTAAAAACAATGAGGGTTCACTCTCGTCCTTTTGTTTACAGTAGGTTTCCCACCAATCCTTGACGTGTGGGTAGCTTTGAGAAGTGCAAAAGTAATCTTTTCCTGATTGGAAAAATCATGAATTGAAAAATATCCTTCCAACACATTTAAGTATTTATCTATGGCATTTTTATCTATCAGGCCTTCGAATATGGGAATATCGAAGTTAACATGTAGCTTAAAAGGAGTGGTTCCTCCATAATGGTTGTTGGATGAAGAGGCATTACATGCGGGTAGTCGTTGAAGGATCTAGGCAAATTTATCCATCATCGAATCCCTCTGTCGCTCGAGGGCTTCCTCGAGCAACATTTTGAAAGGATCTCTTGCCCCCTCATCTTTTTTTTCTTCCACCATGGGAGGTTGTCGAGTTTTGTGAGGCTGATATTGCAATGGTTCAACCATATCAAGCCCTAACTCCTTATACCCTGACCCCGTTGGGGGACATGCAAAAAAAAAACAAAGAAAGAAAAAATTGTTCTGATACCACTGATATGAACTTAAATAGGAATGCAACAACTTACAGATATATTAAAAAACGCTTCATTTCATTAATAGGAAAATATTGAACTATGCTTAGAAACAGAATGGAAATAAGATAGATCGGGCAATGGTAGCTTATCTCTGAGAAGGGATGTGGCAGCTACATGCCTTTGAAATGTGTTACAATGAGGCTCAAGGGCCTATTTATTGTGGGAAAACATGAGAAAACCCTAAAAACCCAAAAACCTAACCCCAAGATATGTAACACCAAGAGTTTGTGGGCCTCGTTGGGGTTAGTTGGGCACCCAACTTCCCGAGGTCATAACTTGGTCATATTATCTCTGTTTGGCGCATACGATACCTTGTTGGAAATCTCCTGTAGATTACTAAAGGTTTCAACCATGCTCATTCCTGTGGCAACAAGCCTATTACGGACCCTAGAAAAATGTCATTTAGGGTGTCAAAATTGCTCCAGAAGTTTAGGACCCAAAAAATTGCCAAAAATAGTAAATGTTGAAATGAATAAGGAAACGAATGAGATTGACTAGGGGGTCTAGGTGGAATAGGTGGGTGGCCACCAATATCCACATACATCATGCGTGGTATATCTACTACGCGGTCCACTTGGTGCTTCGTTACATTCTTTACTTCGCATTCCGCTCCAAAAAATGCAGTCTTCACCAAAAACTAGGCCAAGTTAGGTTGTGCTAAAAAATATGCCATTAGATCATGATAGAGTCTATCCATAGGGTTATTTATATATAATCCAAAGAATAACTATCTCCCATAAAATAAGGAAGATGTTGTTAACCTTGATGATCTTAAGCACAACTAAATATCTAGCCTTTTTTCCTTGAATTGCATACTATTTAGATTGGTTGAAACCATCTATAGTTATTTTGGTTGATTCAATAAACTCTCATTTGACTTATGATTGCTTGAAAAAGTTATACAAATTATCTCTAGAGGATCCAAGACACTTGAAGACCTTAATGCTCATTGTGAGTTTCCTTGAATTTGAACATGTGTTCATATGGTAATTTTTAGTCATGAAAGTGGATATGTCTAGCATTATTTAACACACTCTCAAAGGATACTAGTGGGGGGATATTTGTCTTTGTTGTTTAATCTGACTGGAGATGTGTGTTACTCTTTCAACAAATGATTTTTATCTAATTTTAAGCTTTATAATGACCATCTAGGTCAAGTCACTTAATAACTTCCTTATTTTATCTTCTCTTCAATGGAAATGGTTCAAAACATCATGCCAATGCTTCAACATTTAGGGGAGGTATTATTGGGATAGCTAGAGTCACATTGCTTACCTCACTACTATGAACTCAACTAGTAGTATTGGAGACAATTGTTGACATGGATGACAATTACCCCCCCCCCCCTCCCCCCCGCCCCCGCGACTTCCCCATCACTAGATGAAAACATTGTCATTAGATTTATCTTACCAATTCCATTAGTTCCATTGGTGGTATATCTAGTAGTTTCACTAGCTTGCTTAGATGGGGGCCACTCTTCATATGACATTCTTTAACTATACATTAGGGGCATCCTACAAATTGTCTCCATATGAGACTCTTTAACTCTGCATTAGGACTTCCTACAAATTATTTTCAATACAACATTCTTTGGCTTTACCATACGGAATTCATATAGATACATAGCTTATTGTATTCTTTTGAAACTACTTCATAATGATTAGTGTCACTACATGTAGTTTCTTGCATTAGATTAATTCCATTTGGGCTATTATTTCACATGCTTAGGGTAAAATACTATATTTTAGTGAAGATGCACTCAACACCCACTCTTAACTATTGAATGTTAGCTTTAGTTTCACACCCTTGTAAATTCTATTCAAAATCATTCATGGGAGATGGGTCATGCATCCTATTCAATCACACTCATGGGAGATGGGTTATAATTTCTAATCAATCCTACTCATGGGAGATGGGTTGTACTTTCTAATCAAGCGTACTGATGGGAAATGGGTTATGCATTATATTCAAGCTTTCTCTTGGTTGATGGGTCATGCTTGTATTCAAGCTCATTAATGGGAGATAGTTCATACCATATGCATGATACACACTATTCAAGCTTGCTTGTGGGACATGGATCATATAGAATCAAATTTTATAATATTTATATACAAATTGTTTCACTAGTTTTTAATTTCACTTTTTTCATATTATAAGTTTAAGTTTTTTCGTAAAATATGAATCATGCTATTTAAACTCATTAATGAAAAACAAACGACTCAAAAGTTTAGCCCTAATAATTATCTCATCAATAGAGTCTTTTTAATATTTTCACACTTTGTGTAAGCTTATGTGTTTTAGGTGTAGGGTTGTAGCTAGTAGTTTTTGACATAGTTGCAATATTTAGGTCATTTCTAGTTTACCCATGCTTAATATTTGGCAGCAAAATATGCTAAAAAATGAAAAATATTTGTTTTTAAATTTGTTGAGAATTTGAAAAAAACCAATCCTAATTAATGTCCTTGCTACTTTACAACCTAGACAATGCCCAAATGCAATTGCTACATAACATATCTAAAACATAATATCATGCATAAAAAAATATGTTTATTATAATATAACACTTACATGGAGAGACGAAATTGCTATACACATATTGAAAAATAAAATTCACTCATAAATATATAAATATATTATTGTTGTAATAGGTTATTATTATCATCTTCTTCAATAGATTATCATGTACTTTTTATTCATTCATATATGTATTAATTATGTGTTGGGAAGAAACATACAAATTAACAAGGGATACATGGTAGCTAGTACGTGCCACTTAGCTTAAATATAATGTCATTAAGCTAAAAAATAATAAAGAGAGACTTTATCCAAAGATGAAACAACTAATAAAATATTTTATTGTTGAATGTTGTCACCAAAAATTAAGAAATATGATTAACTAATATTGTTTATATTAACATATAATGTGTCTTTTTTTTTATTAATATATAATTATAACTAAATTTATTAAATATTTTTTTAATATAATAGTAAGTCATAATTGAATTTAGGCTTCTGTGATCTATATTATGAAAAGTGTTGTCACTTACTGAAAAATTGTTTGAATGGTGCCTAATGATCTAAGTGCAAAAGAGAAGAAAAGTTTACAGTCATTTTCGATGCCACAGAAGGACCCAAAGCCTACATCAGACCCTCTCCATTAGAAAGTCCTCTGAAAAATATTTCCAACGATATGTGAAATTCCAAAAAAGGACTCCTAGATCAAAAGATATCGTCTCCTAAAGTTTCAAGGATTTGAAGCCTTAGGAAAAAAGGAAAGTCAGAGATCACAATATCAAAGGTCCAGGAAATTGGAGGTCACATATCATAGGTCCAATGACAACAAAGGTCTAGTGACATCATACATATTGGCGATTGAACATCATATTATCACGAATATCGATGCATTGCATATTGGAGGTCCAGAGACATCGAAGATCAATGATCATAACATTCGAGCTCAGAGGAGATCACACCATCGACAATCGAAGGATCAGAAGTTTTGAAAGTGAAAACCTTTAAAAAGTTGCGATATTGTTAAATGTTTCGATAGCATTAAAAATTGTTGGAGAATGCCGATAAGGATTAATAAAGGATTTCATTGCAAAACCAAAGGTGGGCAAGCCCTTTTTTCTCTACCCTAGTAGGGCACGTGGTGACATATGATTGGTTTCGATAAAGCTACAGTGGCACCTGACGTCAGCATGAAGTGGCGGTATGGAAGGACACGTGGCAGGTAGTTTTCTCATTTTTAGGGGACCTGTGGGGTGAAACTTGGTGACATGTGTTGCCACTCATGAGGTGCCATGTGGAAGTGATGAGGTCATATCAAAGATCGCATATCGGAGGTTGAGGATGTCGACACTTTATAACAGTTGGAAACTGAAAAGTTTCGATGAGAGGGTTTCTGATTTTTGGCTCGTACATGGTCCAAAAGAACTTAAAGAAGCAAGGGCAGAGAGCTATTAATAAAGGAAAAATGACCTCAGAGCAGGAACAAAATTCCCTAGTTCCTTACGCCTAAGCCTCTGGTCACTGCAACCAATCCCATGGAGGAAAATAGAAAGGGTCTAAACAAAAAGGGCCAAGGGCATAGAAAATCATTGTTTTTGTAATGCATTTTAAGAATAAAGTTCGGATAAGGCAAAGCTCCGATATAGCACTGTGGTAACATTACAAGACATACTGGGCTCTGCTAGTGTCACGTAGAGAGGTAAGAGATGGACGAGTCGACAGTTGCGATTTTGTGACACCACTAAGGCTATCACAATTGATCACTCCCAGCTCTAGAAATTCAGAAATTCAAGTTGTTAAAGGGAAAGCAATAGACGAACTGACTGAATATCTAAAGAGGAACATTGTGGTATAGACGTTGTTTGATCATAGGCCATCCGAGGAATGGCACAAAGATATTTTCCTCAACCATCATTCAACTTTCCTTATTTCTTTTATCATGTAATTTCTGCATTTTAAAGAGATGAATCAAATCCTTTGTAATGATTTGGGCAACAGAACTTCGCATACTGAGATAGCTAGTTGATCAGACAACTGGAGCTCATATGAGATATTTTGTAACTTCTTTCAAATCTCCCCCTCTCCTTATAAATAGGGAAGAAACACTTAAGAGGGGTTCCATAATTTTGCACGGAAGAGGCCCAAATTTTTTGGCTCCACTTTGGTTCCATTTTCTTGTTCATCATGTCCTTGGGCTGATACAAATGATAAATGTAATCCAATGGTGATTTGGACTCTATCTTCAAGGATTAACGAAACTATTTTATTGATTCCAATCAGAGAAATGTGCAATACGTTTCCCCTTTGTTTATCACTTCATGTATGTCTTTCCTCCTTTCAAATAGTGTAATGAAGCTACCGGTATCACTCTCCTTATGGTTGTATGTTTGTTGCTAAGTAGTGAAAAGTACCCGTATTAACTACATATTTACTTGTGTTATTTAATAGCCTACAGTACGTGTATGTGAACAAATTTATGTATTTTTGTTTGATGACGAATGTATTCATGAGGCATAGAGTTTGATATCTTAATTCGCACTCCACTCTTTCTGCATTTTCATCTCCTCACTCTTCCATATTTCTGCTAGATATTATTGCTTAGGATTGTGTGTTCTATTCATCCCTCTGCATCAATTCCCCTACTTTCCTTTCTCTTGTTCATCTATTCTACAACAATAATGTTAAGATGCATATTGTTGTGTGTTGGCCACCAGAACCAAGACATTTCTCTTTAAGATTTTCCATATCTACCCCTGAGTATTTAGATATATCTATTTGCCTAAGTTTACCTTGATGAAGGACTATTCAACCAAGCCCCCGAATTATCTCTTTTCAAACTACTTGACATATGGAGTGCAGCAGAAAACCCTATAGATAATGTTCAAAAGAACTCCTCCCGGATGCCCTAGGTACTAGTCTCCTATCAACCTAGAGGCTGTCTCTAAGAGGCTTCTATATCTTCTGAAGCACTTGTGTGACGGGAGATAGAAAAAGCTATAACGAAAAATACGAAAAAAGTCCATAAAAATCATAGCATCAAGTTTAGTTGATGTGTTTTAAATTATCGAGTGTAGTTCATTGTCACTACATGATGAAAAATAATAAGTCATCTTAAATTGAAAACCTGAAGAAAAATTTATAATTCATGTAAATAGAAATAATAGAAAAAAATAAAAATAAAATAAAACTAAAAACAAAAAATTAATAACTAATATAAGTAGAAGTTACTAAAGATCCCATAATAAGACCTCAACCAATGACCTTAAAAATAAGTAAATTTAAATAATGATAAAAAAAAAACAAATAATTCTCAAAATTAAACTATAAATAAGAACCATAATTTTTTTAGTAAAAACAAGTGTAATTACATAATCAAACAAAAATAAATAAATTACTATATTTCTACACCAACTATAATAAATTATACTTATCAATATTGTATCCTTCAAAAATAATATAAATAAAAGTTACAACCAAATCAATTCTAATAATAATAATATAATATAATATAATAAAATACTAATTATCGACTATTTGATTTACTTAACATTTCATTCATACATACTTATGAAACAAGGCAGAGGCATTCAAATTATACTTGCCACGAAGAAGTAATATGCTTGCCAAGTTTACCCCATAAAAAGAGTTTATCATAACAATTGCATTATAATATTCGGTGTGTGTTTTTGCTAAGTTGATACTGAAATTAAATTAATGATTACGTAGTATTGTAATTTGACATATTCAAAGTTAGATTTATTACTTTAATATATATAAATATATATTTTAAATATAATTATTATATAATACTATATAAATATATATATATATATAATTCAAAATTAACGGAAATATTTTTATTTTATTTTTTTGATATTTCATGTTTAGATATCTCATGTATAAGAAGAAGCTTCACAATATGGAATGAGAGAGGTTCTTAAAAATTGCTTTAACTTTACTCAAAACTTCTACCTTCTCCTCAAGCATGGGTGGCATCACTATGCTTAGTCTTGGCTCAACCTTAGGGGGATTGAGGAGGAGATCATCATGGGAAGCAAGGAAAGTATCAAAGATACTATTACCCCCAGTTTTAAGGATAGGATGCGGGATCCTAAGGAGCTTGAGGTTAAAAAGAAGCTAATGTTGTATAAGGAGGTGATCAACCCCACCCTCGATAACCAGAATTATTTATCTATGTTGACTAGCACTAACAATAAAATGAGCATCCCTAGGATTAGAACTAACTCTCATGATCTTTGGAGTGAGACCTTCTCCTTCTACTCCCAAGACTCCATGGGACTATAGAATTTGTGAGATTTGTGATACTAAGAAGGTGGAAGATGAAAAACACTTCCTTTTAGAGTGTCCAGCTCTTGCCCTCATCCTCTCCCAATTCCCTATTATGAGCCACATTTCCAATATTCTTGACTTATTAAGTCAACCCAACTATATGGATCTTGGAACCCTATATCTCTTTGATAATAGAAACAAGATTTTGAATATTGACAATTAAACTCTCTTTTCTTGAGGTCTAATAGACCACATTTGTCTTAAAAAAACATTAATCATTAACATCATCATATATATATAATAAATTAAATCACATAATATTCGATTTACAACTAAATTAATATTTAATTCATATAATGTATAAAAACTAATTATAAATATATAATATATTAAAACTAATTAATAATATTCATAATGCCTATATCATATATAATAATAAAAAAATTAATATAATTAAAACTAATTCATAATTAAATATATTCAATGATATACTTGAAAACAATAACCATGCATTAAAATTAACTAAAATCAATTCACAAACATAATGGCTATAATACATATACAAAAGATAATGTTCATGCAAAAAATACAATTCATTTATAATATGATATTATCAATTGCCTGCACGCTGCTTTGAATCCGATCCGCAATACATCATTTGGCTTTCATTCATATATATTTTATATGTGGCAAGAAGCACACAGTCGATATTTTTATGTATGGTAAGAGGCACACAGTTTGTATTCTATGTGTGTCAACGAGCACACAGGCTGTATTTATCGTTTAAAGATTACAGAATACGTAGATAATCATTCTTTTATAATATCCAATTATACAAAAGTTGACCTAAAAATTTATTAATAGTATAAATATGTATATGAGTTCTTATACAAGTCATATCCAGCTTATTTGTATTCCCATTGGAAACAAATAAGTTATCATGGGTGATAGTGGTTACCTGTGGAGTCTGGTGTCTCTCCTCTTCCTGGCCTCTTCATGGTCGGTGGATGCATGGTATTCATTTTCAAGTGTGGGATATGAGGCTGAGGACCTCGTTTCTGAATACAGAGTCTTGAAACTATTTGAATCATGGCAGAGGAGGCATGGAAAGGTTTATTATAGCTTGCAACAGAAAGCCGAGAAGCTGGAAATCTTCAGGAGTAATCTGAAGTACATTGATGCTCATAACAGAAACAGAATAATCAGCAATAAGGGTTCCGGCCACTGGTTGGGTCTTAATAAGTTCGCCGATCTGACAAATGAGGAGTTCGAGGCTATTTATTCCAGAAAGCTCAATAAGCCCGCAAGTTTTCTTTCACAAAATGCGAGGCCCCTGCTTGATACGTGCGATGCTCCTTCGTCTCTTGATTGGAGAAATAAAGGCGTTGTTACAGGAGTCAAGAATCAAGGCGATTGTGGTGAGCTTCCGTAGATTTCGTTTCGTTTTACTAAGTCTGCAGCGAAGGGATTTGAACGTAGCAACTTCAACGGGGGTTAGGGGATTTGACCATTTGACTGACCTTTTGGTGAAAGGGATTTGAAGACTACATTTTCTGAGATAATATTTTGTGAGATAGATTACAAGTTTTACAAGTTTTTAGATTAATTTTTATAATGTTGTTTTTTTTATTTTATTAGGGAGGATATATTTTTTTTTATATAATGTTTTTAGTTTTTTTCATATATACAATATTTTTTGAGATGAGATAATTAGGAGTAATTTAACTTTATATTTTGTTTGGTTTTTTAGATATATTTTTTTGATTGATTTTGCTTAAAATTTAACAATAATTTATTGGAATGGTGAGTTTAACTTATTTGGTTT
>APFE031122547.1:0-16955 GCA_000404065.3 Pinus taeda
TTCCTTTGTTGTTGGCCTTGTTGCTCGTTTTATGCAAAACCCCCGTGAAAGTCATTGGAAAGCAACTAAAAGAATACTTCTTTATGTTCGAGGTACAGTACAGTTTGGGATTCATTACAGTGCCAAAGCAGCTCCTCTATTAGTTGGTTTCACTGATTCTGATTGGGCTGGTGACCCTGATGATCCGAAGTCTACTGCCGGTTATGTCTTCACTCTTGGTTCAGGACCTATTACATGGGCTTGTAAGAAACAGGCTGCCATTTCTCTTTCGTCAGCAGAAGCAGAGTATCGTGGTGTCGTGGAAGCTAGTAAAGAAGCCTTGTGGCTTTGTCAGATCCTATCAGAATTGGGCTTTGAGCAGCAGCATCCGACTACACTTTGGTGTGATAATCAAAGTGCCATTCAGCTTTGCAAAGATCCAGTTCAGCATCAGCGCAGCAAACACATTGAACTTCACATGCACTTCATCGGAAAGCTCATTCATGACCATGTTCTTGAAGTGCAATATTGTTCAACAGATGATCAGGTTGCAGACATCTTCACAAAGGCTCTCACAGAGGCGAAGTTCACTAAACTTCGATATATGCTTGGAGTTCAGGAAGTTGTCACTAAGGGGGGATAGGCCCTAGTGCCTCCTTCCTTCTCCTATTGTGTCATATTTGTAAATCCTTCAATCCTATCCCAAGTTGTTCTTAAGGGGGGATGTTAGGATATTCCGACACATAGGAATAGTTAAGTTCAACTTGGTCTAGTATAGAGTTAGGTGTAGAGTTAGGTAAAGTGTGTTTCTTTACCGTTGTACATTTTGTAACTTACAATCCGACGGTCACGATATGTAGTGATCCGACGGTTCATTCTCTCCTCGGTATTACCGACACTTGATCCGTGGCTTGACACCCGATTGGTCCATGAATTCTATTTAAAGCGCATGGAGGGTATTTGTAGGTTAACCGTGCATGAGAGAAGCTTATGTAAATTTTCATTCTTTTATTAATAAATTGCCTGTAGTAGCCACGTTGGCGCAGGCCGTGAACTGTTTCCCTCTCTGAGGGTTTTAACCACGTCAAAATACTGGTGTATTGATCTGTGATCTGTTTGTGAGCGGTGTCCTTTTGGTGTTCTATCTGAAGAACTTACCCTGTAAATTCCTACATTGCTAAGGTTAATCACAGGTTATTTAATCATTTCAATAATAAAGCTTTCTTGAAATTAAGTCTAACACTAATCAGAGGAGAAATCAAAAGAACCAGAGCAGCATTAGACAAGCTCGATCGCCTACCCTTTCCACCCATCTCAAGCTTACTATGGTAATTAACTTTGACCTATGGAAATTAATTGATGCCAAGGCAGCTTTGAAAGCCCAGGTTGAGGGTAGGATTGCCAAGGAGAGGCAGTCCAGAAAGCTGGCCAAACTAGAAAGAGACTTGGACTTAATTAATTCTGATGGAAGAACCTTCAATGAAGACAGCACAGAAGCAAATTCTCATACTGCTCCCTCCACCAGCAGTTTGAACAACTTGGATTCTAGCAACACAAGCTTCAACGAGAAACTGGTTAACATTGACAGCAAAATCGAAAACTCTATCAGCGCAGTTAAGATGAACAAACAGCGCAGCATCAAAGGAATTAACAATAAAACCAACAAAAGAATTAACAATAAAATTGGCCTTAACATCAACGCAGATTCATTTAAGAGCAACCTGGGAGTGGGTAACATGGATTTGACCAGCGCAGGTATAAGCAACAGCAAAGGAGTTAGCAGCCTCAACTCAGATTCAGTTCCCAGCGCAGTTTCATTTAGGGACAGCGTGGGAATGGGTAACAAGACCAGCGCAGGTATAAGCAACAGCAATGACCTCAACTCAAATTCAGTCCCCAACGCAGTTTCATTGAGGGACAGCGTGGGAATGGGTAACAAAACCAACGCAGGTATAAGCAACAGCCATGGAGTTAACATTAATACAGGCCTCAACTCAGATTCATCAATGGGTCCCAGCGCAGATTCATCAATGGATCCCAGCAACGTAAGTTTGGTTACATCAGGCTTTAACACCAGCAGCGTAGGTATGGTTTCATCAGACTTTAACAACAGCATAGAATCGGAAGAGAGGAACATTAAAATGGGTGTAGAATTTAACACTAGTAAAATCGATTTGAGCTATCCCAGCAGCGCAGGTTCATTAATGAAAATGGGTATAAACAGCCCAGATTCGAAGAATTGTGACATTAAATTGGGTAAAGAATGGATAAATTCGTTGTTTAGTCAATCTTTGGGTAAAAACAATTGGAGCGTGGATCCCAGCAGCGCAGACTCATCATTGGAAATAGGTAACAATAGCATGGAACCCTACGCTGTCCCTCCAGCAACAGTGGCTCCAGCCAGGCTTCTCTCAAACCATGGAATTATTAATAATGATAATAACCCCAGTATTCCAAGCAAGCATGACAAGAGGGTTGTGAACCTCTCATCCATAATTCTTAATCCCGAAGAGATCAAAATTCTGAGCAAGGGACTGGGATTTGCAGTCTCCCCAAAGAACATTCCTTTTGAAAGCATTATTTGCAACATTGAGAATGGGACCCAAGGGCTTTCATCAAACGACAGGGAGATACTGAGACAGGAATGTTCCATAGCCATGTTAAAATCTAAACGCCCGAAGAGTAACCTAAATAAGGAAGGACGTGAGGCCCTAAGATCTCTCAGAAATAATGATAAAATAGTTGTTCTAAAAGCTGATAAAGGTGGAGCAGCCGTGGTGTTAAACAAAGAAGATTACATTCGAAAAATGAATGAACATTTGAGTTGTGGAAGTTATAGAATGGTCAACTCCAACCCTATTCCTAAGGTGATGAGACAAGTCAAGAAGGCCATCATGGAAACCAACCTAGAGGATAAAATAAAAAAGAAGTTGATTCCCTCCTGTGAGGTTATTCCCAGAATCTACGGTTTACCAAAGATCCATAAGGAAGGGGTCCCTCTCAGACCAATTGTTAACACCATTGGTTCCCCTACCTATGAATTAGCCAAATATGTAGCTAAGCTCCTGAAGCCCCTCGTTGGTAACACAGACTCTTTTATAAAAGACTCAACTCATTTTGTGGAACTTATCAAGGATAGAAGGGTGGATAAAGATAATATTCTAGTAAGCTTTGATGTCGTATCCTTGTTTACAAAGATTCCACTTGATGAAGCTGTCCATGTTATAAGTTTGAATACCGATCCACAAACAGCAAGGTTGGCAGAAATCTGTCTTCGGTCCACTTTTTTCAGTTTCCAAGATCACTACTATGAACAAATTTCTGGGGTCGCCATGGGTTCCCCACTCTCACCCATTATTGCCAACCTATACATGGAGTACTTTGAGAGGAAAGCCCTTGACTCATTCCACTTGAAGCCGGCATGGTGGAAAAGATTTGTCGATGACACCAACGTAAATTTGACTCATGGTAAGGCGGAGCTTGATAGGTTCTTCAATCATCTTAATTCTATATCCTCCGAAATCCAATTTACTATGGAGCTGGAAGAGAATGGTAGGATCCCATTTCTAGACGTTCTGATCAGTAGAAAGGAGGATGGGACGTTGGGTCACCAGGTCTATAGAAAGAAAACTCACACTAACAGCTATCTTCATGCTGACTCTTACCATCACCCCTCCCAGAAATCTGGCGTCTTGAACACCCTAGCTGTTAGGGCTTTCACAATTTCTGACCGTGATCACCTAAAGGATGAAATTGAACACTTAACCTCTGTCTTCAAAAACATTGGATACAAGGAGTGGAGTATCAAGAAAGCTATAAGAAGGGCTCAGGAAAGGGCCCTCTCTAAGCATCCCCCTGGAGATAAGAAAGAGAATCAAGGGAAAGTTTACCTTCCATTCATCCAAGGGACTACCGATAAGATTGCAAAAAATTTTAAAAAGAAGAACATAGACACCCAATTTACAACTTGTGGAATGATAAGATAGATGATGAGGTCGGTTAAGGATAAAATTGATCGTCAACAACTCAAAGGAGTGTACAAGATTGATTGCTCTTGTGGCAGGAGTTATATTGGGGAAACAGGCAGATCTCTGAAAACAAGACTTAAAGAGCACACAGCTGACATTAAGAATGAGAGATCCCGTACATCAGCCCTCGCAGAGCACTCGTCCAAGACCAGGCATCAGATGTGTTTAGAAAACGCCAAGGTGATTGCAAGAGAAGACAACTATCACAAAAGAAAAATCAGAGAGGCCATTGAAATTATGAAAGTTCCGCAAAACCTCAACAGGGACAATGGGAGTGAAATCGGTGGAAATTGGCTTACCCTCATCAGACAAATAAACCCCCCCGGACGCATGGAAGCATAAGATCATCGAAAAGGTCTTTCAAAGGTAAGGTTAATTAATTAAAACAAATTAATTAATTAATTTAAATTAATTAATTATATTAATTAAGTAAAATAAATCAAAAATTAAACATCATAAAGTATTTCATTAATTTAATTTAATTTAATCTAATTAATATTAATTAAGTTAAAATTAAATTAATTAAGAATAAAGTATTATAATTAATTTATTTTAATTTAATATATAATTAATTAAGTTATAATTAAATTGAACTCAGGTAATTTTAAAACAAAAATAGTTAGGTTTTCAAAATTAAATTAATTTAATTATTAATTTTATTAATAAATTATTTTAATCATAAAATTATAAAATAAATCAAATAATATTAATTTATTTAATTTTAATTAGTATATTAATTAAGTTATAATTAAATAATTAGGATAAAGTATTATATTAATTTATTTAATTTATATTTAATTAATTATAATTAATTGAATTAAATTAATCCGAGTTAGGTAATTTTATAATTAATTTAAATTTAATTTAATTAATTATATTAATTAAGTTAATTAAAATTGAGTTAGATAATTTAATAAAAATAAATTAGTTTCAATTAAATTAATTTAATTAATTAAAAAATTTTATAATCTAATAATCATAAAGTAATAAATTAAAATCAAATTAATATTTATGATACTAAAAAATTAGAATAACTCTTTTAATCTGATGAAAATTAAAAATTGAATTAATTCAATATATAATCAAAATTAATATTAATAATTAAAATAAAGAATTTCAAAAATAATATTAAAATTTATATTAATTATTAAAACAAAATTAAAATGTAATAAAAATTTATTAATTAATACCAAATAATTAAACTCATATTAATTATAAAATAAAAATTAAAATAATCAATGAATAATTAATTAAAATAATTGAATAATTAATTAAAATAAAAATGTTGAAATCAAGTGTCGGCCTTTAGACAAATTTAGGGTTCTTGGTCTATTTATATCAAGGTTCATGTCTCCTTCTCTCAATAATCTCTCATTCTTTTTCTATCTTTCTGATTTGTCTTGATGATGGACCCCCTTTGGGGTTTGAAACGTCAACACAATGAACAAAACACGGTGGACAATCCGGATCACACTGCAGAAATTTGATTTTTGGAGGCCGCATTTATTGGCACAGATATTGAAGAGTTTGGGATAGTTTGACTGGGGTTGACTTCAGCATTGACTTCTGATTTGACAACAGAAATTGCAGTAGTGTTTACTCTCTCCTTTGACTGGGTTGACCAAACTGTTTTGCGCTGACATTGACTCCATTGGAAGGCCGAATTTATCTGCTGTTGACAGAGCTACATGGAGGACATTTTGGTGCTACTTTGAACAGCGTTGACTTTTTGGTTAGAGTTGCAGTTGACTACTATTGACTGTTGATTTTGACAGGATTGTTTTGGGCAAGTAAACTTGATATTTGTACTCTCTCTCTCTTTTCTGAACTATTGAATAATAATAAGAAGATTGATCAAAGGGTTTTCCCCACATTGGGGTTTTTCCCTAGCATCCACCAAATATTGTGTCCTCATGTCTTGGCTTGTCTTCTGCACATGTTTTTATGTTTTATCTGCATTTACTATCAATGTGCTTAAGTTAATGTGATTGCTACTGGAAATAATTGGAAATTCTCATTGGGTTGATAAGGAACATTGAAGTAAATTGTGCTAAAGCATAGCATAGAGCACACCATTGTTATCTAAAATTAACAAGTCGCCACCCAAACAGGAAACTAACCTAAATGTCCACGTGCTAAAGGTGGAGATGAACAAGATGAGAGGATTAGTGAGAGAACAATGGATAACATGATGAAATATGAAGAATGACGAAAGGTAAAAGATTGGGAAAATGTCGTTGAAGCGTCGAGAATGAGATAAATTTGTCCCTGGCAACAGCGCCAAAAAAATGTTGTGTCGCTTGACGTACTAATGAATGGTGAAAAAGATTAGAAATAATGTCGTTGAAGCGCTTACAGCAAAATAAATTTATCTCCAGCAACGGCGCCAAAAAGTGTGTCACTTGACAAGCTAATGAAAATGATCATAGGAAAATGTCATTAACCCTGGCAACAAGAAACTTGTCCTCGGCAACGGCACCAAAAATGTTCACTTAGATTGTACAGGCACCGCGACAACCGCTCAGAGCTAGGGTTATCACTCTAATCCCCACCCACTCCTTTCTAGTTGTCTCCCAACAACAGGGTATGTGGGGTAGTCCCTATGGAAACAAGATGATGAAAGACAAGTGGGGAACCAACTTGTCCGGGAGACAGTTGAGTGGGCTAGTTACTTGGTTAAATTTGACAAGACTTAAGAATTTAATTATATTTAGAAATGAGACTAGTTCCTTATGGAGTCAAAACTCTTGCTTATTACAAATTAAGACCAAGTAATTGGATGGACAACTGTTGCTTAAATGATTAACTAACCTATATGCTATGAAAATCCTAAGACCTAGGTGTGAAGAAAAGCTCTTGGTTAATTTTAAATTAGATGCCTACTCTAAATGGAACCTCCCTCTTAACTGTTTTGTGATCAGCTTTAGAGTAGATTGTGGGATGGAAGCCAACAGGAAACAAGCAGAGGTTTGATTAACGATACTTCCCCCTATGTTCCAACCACCCAGTGCCTCCGGCACTGTAGAGACTGTGGCTCTTACGACTGCATGGTCACTGTGTTAACCACTAAAAAGGTGATGAATCCCTCAAGCTAGATGAGAAAGGGTGGCCCTAGAAGTCTATCAACCAAGCTTATGCTTGGAGATAAATATTAGTGCAAGCTAAGCCTAAAATGCTTATGCAATGAAATGGGTGAGCCTTGGATTAAGATTGTCTAATGGTCTAAGTACTTAAGTTATGATTAATCTTAAAGAGTACTTATCAATAAATGAAAAGACGATCATATCACCAAGAGTGTGCCAAATTATCAAGTGCCAATACCAAACACCACAAAGATAAACTTCTCCAATGATAGCAAGATTGCAATACTTAACCCACAATCACAATTTAAGATGCCAATGAGTTTAAGATAGACGTATTAATGTGTTTAGCAATTATCCAATAATTTCTTCAGCGATGTTCCAAACACAATAATGCCAATCACAATTACTCAAGATATTAGTGATCTTATTACTTGATGCCTACTAAGAGATAAGATGCCCAAAGATTGTAGCCTGTATGAGTGGTTTTCGTGCCAAATTAACAAATTTTAGATCTAACACAAGACAAGCAATTGTTAGACTTCAACAACATAAACCACAATGAGTAAATTTGATCATGAAAAAGCCACTTATGTGATAGATAGGACAGCAGCAAATAAACCAAGAAATTATCAAGCATATAAAACTGAATATGACCAATAAGTTGCATAATGACTTACCAATTGATAAAACAACTTTGCCAACAGATTGATGCCCAAGATACTTAGGTGTTAAGACAATATGCTAGATATCACATCAATCAATGTTATGCCACTTAAAGTGTTATTTTTTTATTATATCAGATCTGATCTATCGAGTTATGCAGAGATATTTCAGCAAGCTAACAAGTAGATCTAAGCTCAAAATTCAATGCCCAAGTAGCCAAAACACTAGCAAATTTTTACTCTGAAATTATTAGTGCACTTAGACTATTTAGAAATGATTTTTAGGGCATTTAATCATGAATTTTACCACTATTATGAATTATTCAGAGAGTTGTAGCAAAACATTGACAAAGTAAGGGTTTAGAGAGCAAACCCTAGGCCCAAGGACTTGTAGATCACTTGCCCAAGTTGCCCAAAAATTTTCCAAAGCACTTCGCACCTGAAAACACCAACTTTGAGCAAATTTCTCCCTGCAAAACTCACCAATACTCAGTCCAAATATTTCGAAGATGGGCAGAGAGAAAAGTAGGGCCAAGAGAGGCCAATGCTAAGCCCTAGAGTGCTAAAGTTGAGGGGAAAAGAGCCTAGATAGGCCTGCGGCTATGGAAAAGGACCAAATAAGCCCTTGGTCAAGGGAAAGGAGGCCTAATAGGCCTACTACAAGAGGGAAAGGCCCACAAGGGGCAGCCATAGGCCCTCCAAGGGCTATGGCCTAGGCAAATGAGGTCGTGGAGGCCTACAGCAAGCCCTTGGGGGTTGCGGCTTGGAGGAAAGGGTGGGGGGTGAGGGGGAAGAGGGGAAGGACGGCCGAAGAAGGAGGATGGAAGGTTGAGCGAGGAGGAGGGTGAGACGGAAAGGGGGCCGAGGGAGGAGAGGAAAAGTTGAGTGGAGGAGGGATAAGGGGTCAGAAGGGGAGCGGAACGCCCTCTAGGGCCTGCGACAAGGCCTAGAGGGAAGGCCAAGAACCCTAGGGCTTACAGCTAGCCTTAGGAAGCCCGTAAAGGATGACGCAGGGGCCTCAAAAGGTGACACTGAGGGAAGAAGGGCTAACACAGGGCTAAGAGGAGGACGTTGGGCCTTCGAGCCCCAGAAAATTTCGAAACCCTTGCAACAAAAAATCAATTTGCTTCATATCTGCAATTTTCTGCAAATTTTCTTCAATAGTTGGCCCTGCAAAAAAATTTAGAGACTAGATCTTACCCTCAAGGGCCTAGATCTAGCTCTAATCCAACTCTTCTTAGTTGATCTCACCTACACAAATGAATTTACCAATACCCAAAACTCCAATATATACAAAAATCTCAAAACCCCAATATATATAAAAATCTCCAAACCCCAGTTAGAAAAATATATTATACAAATTTATTTACAAATGTACAAGCATACAATGCTTTTAAAAGAGATTTTGAGAAATATTTAGAAGAGTTTTTCATAAATGGCTAGATGTACTTTGGAAAATAAATGCAAGCTACAGCCTTAGCGAGGTTAGGTAAAGTTAAACCATAAAAATATTTGAAATCCAAACAAGGTTAGCCTACATCCACAGTTTGTAAACTTGGAGCCCAAGTACTAGGGAACCTGCAAACTGTTGATTTTTGGTAGCATCGAATGTGCTCTAGCCTTAAAATTTGAAGGAGAGGCTAAGGCACATAAGATCTCCAAGACCCAGATATCGTTTTGAAAAATTCCACCTAGATGAGTAGTTATTAAAATAATTAATATTTTTAATGGGTTCCTAAGTCTAAACTTAGGAAAATAAAAATATTTATGGGTATTAATAAAGATAAGGGTGAGAAGCTTCTAAGAGACGAGGATCAAGTCTGTTTTAATCTTAGCCATTGATTAGGGACTTAATCTCGACCGTTGATTCGTCAATAGGAAAAGTATAAGAGAAGACTTGAGGATCATTTGGAGACACACTGACAGATACTCGGTATCTCTAGGAAAATCGATTCTCAAGTAAAGGAGATCGATTTCAAACGGAGAGTTGCAGGGTGGAGGAAGAGGAGGGCATCAGCAGTGCTGAGGAGGAGGTGACACAGGGACAGTCGGAGACAGCGCAAAGAGAGACGCAGTCCAAAGGAGAGACGCAGGCTGACGCAGAGCCACTCAGGGCCACGCAGAGTGACACAAACGTGATGTAGGAGTGGGAGCAGGGCCTCCAAAGTGTCAGAAAGTCTCAAAGGGAAAGTCTCAGGTGTTTTCTTTCAGTTTCTCTGTAAAACCATTCCTTGTAAAAGCAATTGCTACTGAAGATTAATAAAGTCCTCATCTACTGCACTAGGTTTCCCACATTGGGTTTTTCCAGGGACAATTGTCCAAAAACAACTGTGTTGATGTGATTGGGTGTTGTGCATGTATTTTTCTTTGGGTAATTGTGTGTTAACTGCAGTAGAATTTATTTTAATATTTGTTGAAGGGATTTTGTAAATAACTTATTGTGAATAATAAGTAGGTGAAATAAATCAGTTATTACAGTAAAATTTCAGTTTAGAAATTTTCAAATGGTATCAGAGCAGAGATCCGGCAACAGGACAAGGAAATCAACTATGCGTCAAGAGCATTATGTAGAGGCATCCACTCAAGGGGACTTGCACAAATTTCCAGAAGCATGCGCAAGGGACATGAATTACGATTATTCTATGTTAGCTTCCAAATTGGAAGAAGAAGTCGCTTGATTAGCAAGCTCTACCTCTTTTGAGGTTTGGTATATAGACAGTGGAGCTTCCTAGCATATGACATGAATCCGAGAATTTTTTTCAGATTATCCGGAAGAAAGAATGAATTTTCAGATCACCATGGGATATAAGGTAAAGTGTACTCCAGTAGGAAGAGGTATTGTGGTCTTTCAAACCAAAGCAGGTGAGCAGCTTCGAGCAACCAATGTGCTTCATGTGCCAGGATTAGGGATGAACTTACTCTCTATATCTCTACTTCAAAACAAGGGCTATGACGTTTTCTTCATTAAGGAGAAATTATATGTCAAACACCCAAGTTGGAAAAAGAAGGCCCAGATTGGTATCAAAAGTAACAGGTTGTACAGATTGCAGCTAGAATCACCAATGTCACATGTTGGCAGTAATGGAGACAAAGATTTGAATGAACTATGGCATAGAAGGAGGGGACACTTAAACCATGGGGCTCTGAGAATTCTCAACAAAAAAAAAAGTATCAGGAGTTCCAGAACTAAGTACCAAACGAGATGATGTATGCAGAGGGTGCGCTCTGGGCAAGTATGCCAAAGCAGTGTTTTCCAGAAGTAACAATAGGGCTAAGAGTGTGCTAGGATTGATACACTCGAATATCGGCGAACCAATGTCCACAAAAGCTCATAGTGGTGCCGAATACTTCGTCACCTTCATCGGTGACCATTCCAGAAAGACTTGGATCTACTTTCTGAAAACCAAGGATGAGGTTTCTGGTCAATTCAAAGAGTTCAAGGCTCTAGTGGTGTCGAATACTTCGTCAGCTTCATCGGTGACCATTCCAGAAAGACTTGGATCTACTTTCTGAAAACCAAGGATGAGGTTTCTGGTCAATTCAAAGAGTTCAAGGCTCTAGTGGAGAATCTGATAGGAAAGAAGATAAAAGTGTTGCGCTCAAACAATGGTGGAGAGTATGTTGACAAGGACTTCACCGATTTTTGCGTTAAGGAAGGCATCAGAAGAGAGTGGACAGCTCCCTACAATCCGGAGCAGAATGGAGTAGCAGAAGGGAAAAACAAGACTATTGTGGAAGCAGCTAGGGCAATGTTGTATGATCCGGATATGCCTAAATTTTTGTGGGCAAAAGCATGCAACACGGCAGTTTATGTCTAGAACAGGTCTCCACATAGGGCATTGGGCAAAATCACTCCGGAGAAGGTCTTCACAGGAAAAACACCTGAAGTCAGACATTTCAGGATATTTGGGAGTTTAGCGTATTGTCGTATACCCGAAGAAAAGAGAAAGAAATTAGATCAAACTGCTGAGAAAGGATATCTTGTGGGATATAGTGAAGAGTCTATCTTCCAGGGAGTACGAAGGTAGTAGTTCGGCGGGATGTAATGTTCATGGAGGACAGAGCTTTCAGGAAATCCCGAGAAATACCTTCCGAGTAGTCAAAAGACGAGTCGTTGGTCAAACCACTTCGACCGGCAAAAACTAGTACTAGAAATTCTCCTGAAGACAAAGCTTCGGAACAGGAGGAATCTCAGGAAGAGGAAGAGTTGATAGATGTGCCTACTACCAGTGGAAGAACGAGTCGACCACTCCAACAGATTCTATGGGATGCAGAGGACTTCATTGGTGCACCCATAAAAATAAAATGGAACGAAGACAGCCAGACAGATACCAGGCCTTAGTAGTTCAGGTTGGGGAACCTTCTAGTTTTCAGGAGGTTGTTCAGCAACAAGTATGGGTAGATGTTATGGTGGAGGAATACAGCTCTATAATGGTCAATGATGTCTGGGAAGTGGTACCTAGGCCTCAGGACAGATCAGTGGTAGGTTCGAGATGGATCTACAAGGTCAAATATGCAGCAGATAGCAATGTGGAGAAATACAAAGCCAAGTTTGTGGCTAAGGGGTATGCTCAAAAGGAAGGGATAGACTATGAAGAAACCTTCGCCCCAATAGCCAGGTATACTTCTATTAGAACTGTGATATATCTTGCAGCACAAATGGGATGGGAGATTCATCAGATGGATGTCAAGACGACATTCTTGAATGGGGTGATATAAGAGGAAGTATACATTGAACAGCCAAAAGGTTATGAGGCACATGAGAAGAAATCTCATGTATGCAGATTAAAGAAAGCCTTGTATGGGCTTAAACAGGAACCTAGAGCATGGTACGGTCGAATTGATGGCTACTTGCAGAAGAAGGGGTTCGTCAACAGTGACGCAAACCCTAATCTCTATTATTTGGTCGTAGAGAATGAGCTTCTAATCCTAGTGTTATATGTGGATGATCTCTTCCTGACAGGATCATCCAGGCTCATCAAAGACTGCAAGAAGAACCTAGCCACAGAATTCGACGTGAAGGATTTGGGACAGATGCATTATTTCCTGGGGTTGGAAGTTTGGCAGCAGAAGGGTGAGATCTTCCTTGGACAAGGGCGATATGCTACAGAAATATTGAAGAGATTCAAAATGCAGGATTGTAGACCTATGGCTACTCCAATGATCACCAACTGGAAGAAGATTGATATATCAGAAGATAAAGACGTTGATCCCACCTTGTACAGGCAGCTTATAGGGACCCTGATGTATCTAGTCAATACCAGGCTAGAAATTTCTTACAGTGTCAACACCCTAATTCAGTTCATGGTGGAACCTAAGAGGGCGCACTGGGCAGCAGCCAAACATGTTCTCAGGTATATACAAGGAACAGTAGAGCATGGACTATTGTACGCCAGAGGCAATGACATCAGGCTAAGTGGGTTCACTGACGCAGATTGGGCTGGAAGTTCAGTAGATCGGAAAAGTACAATTGGGTATTGTTTCAACATTGGATCGAGAATGACCTCTTGGTGTAGTAGGAAACAAAAATTCGTGGCTCTGAGCTCAGCTGAAGCAGAATATATGGCAGCTAGCACAACTTCATGCGAAACCATATGGCTTAGGAAATTGCTTGTGAATCTATTCAAGAGAAGGATAGAAGCGACCAGGATCATGTGTGATAATCAGAGTTGCATCAAGCTCTCTGAAAATCTAATGTTTCATGATCAATCTAAGCACATTGATATCAGGTGTCACTTTGTTAGAAACTGTGTCCAACGAGGAGCAGTACAGTTGAGGTACACTCATACAGTAGAACAGGGGGCAGTCATCCTCACCGAGGCACTAGGAAGAACATAGTTTGTTTATTTCAGGGAGAAGATGGGGATGGTAAAAAATCCATTTCAGTAGAAGAAATGGATAAGTGTCAGGAGTTGCAGTGCAGCAGTTAGAAGTGGTAGTGCTATGGGCAGCATGATGCAGCATGTTGAGAGGTAGCTGCAGTATAGGTGCAGTAATGGCAGTGGCAGTGTCATGGGCAGCAGTACAGGGAACAACAGTGCAGGAGATGTGAGGCAGCAGGCCAAGCATTAGCACAGGTACCAACGCGGAAGATCAGTGTGATGGTTTCATAGTGAAGCATTGCTAGAGCACATTCCTTGCTAAGAGGGAGTGTTGATTTTTGGTAGCATCGGATGTGCTCTAGCCTTGAAATTTGGAGGAGAGGTTAAGGCACATGAGATCTCCAACACCTAGAAATCGTTTTGAGAAATTCCACCCGGATGAAGAGTTATTAAAATAATTAATATTTTTAATGGGTTCCTAAGTCTAAACTTAGGAAAACAAAAATATTAATGGGTATTAATAAAGATAAGGGTGAGAAGCTTCTAAGAGACAAGGATCAAGTGAGTTTTAATCTTACCTGTTGATTAGGGACTTAAACTCGGTCGTTGATTCGTCAACAGGAAAAGTATAAGAGAAGACTTGAAGATCATTTGGAGACACACCAGCAGATACTCAATATCTCTAGGAAAATTGTTTCTCAAGTAAAGGAGATCGATTTCAGAGGGAGAGTTGCAGAGTTGAGGAAGAGGAAGATATCAGCAGCAGGCAATGACTAAGCAAGAGGTGACGCAAGGACAGTGGGAGACAGCACAGAGAGAGACGCAATCCAGAGGAGAGACACATCCCTCACGCAAGTTGACATAGAGGGACGCAGAGCCACGCAGAGGTGACGCAGGAGTGGGAGCAGGGTCTCCAAAGTGTCAGAAAGTCTCAAAGGGAAAGTCTCAGGTGTTTTCTTTTGGTTTCTATGCAAAATCATTCCTTGTAAAAGCGATTGTTGTTGCAGATTAATAAAGCCCTCATCTGTTGCACCGGTTTTCCCACATTGGGTTTTTCCCGGGACAATTGTCCAAAAACAACTGTGTGTTGAATTTTCTAAGTCTATCCGTTAGAAAATTAATCTGTATTCTGTTGGTTTATTTCTTCTACTTGTAAATTCTGAACAAGTTATTTAAAACATTTAAATACCGAAATAAACACAATACAGTCACAACATCTACAGATCATCAACTGAAAGAAAACAAACACACAAGTGACACCATTATTTTTGGACAAATGTCCTCGGAAAAACCCAATGCGGAAAAACTGGTGCAGCTATTTAGAGGGTATATTATTATGCAGTATTTCCTTGAGTACATCTGGGTGCCTAACCGACTCACTTGACAGAGAAAAATACACAACAGCAATACCTCTATATTCGGAAACAAGTATCCAAAAAACCTGTCCCACGAAACCCTCTCTGGCGACTCTAAACCTCAGCCCTGGCCCTTCTGGCCTGTGCATCAGGCTCGTTTTGACCTGTGTCAGCCCCAGGACCCTTTGCGTCAGCCCTCTAAGGCGTTGCGCAGCCTCTGGACAGTCCCTCTGGCTTCTGCATTGTCTCTGATGGGCTCTGCGTGGCCTGAACTGGTTGTTGCTCTCGCTCTCTCTGCTTCTGCGCTAGTCTCTCAGTACTATCTCTGCCTTTCTGTCCAGTACTCACTACCCTCGCTACTGATCACTGATTCACTTTTGCTTAGCAACCCCGCTCTAGCAAAATGAATGACTGATCACTCTGGTGTATTCTCCAACTGACCCTCAAGCCTCCTCTTGTACTTTTCTCGTTGGTCCTTCAACGGCAAAGATAAAATCTCTAATCAACAACTAAGATTATATTTGGCTTGATCCATGACTTTTGGAACCTTCTAACCCAGTTTTATATTAATACCCATTAATATTTTATTTTTCCTAAGTTCAAACTTAGGAAATCCATTAAAAATATTAATTATTTTAATATCTCCCAAACCGGGTACAATCTGTCCAAACCATTTCTGGGTCTTGGAGATCTCATGTGCTCTAGCCTCTCCACCAATTTTCATGGCTAGAGCACATCTGATGCTACCACAAATCAACACTGTGTTGATGTGATTGGTTGTTGTGCATGTATTTTTCTCTGGGTAATTGTGTGATAACTGCAGTAGAATTTATTTTAATATTTGCTAAAGGGATTTCGTAAATAACTTATTGTGAATAATAAGTAGGTGAAATAAATCAGTTGTTGCAGTAGAATTTCAATTTAGAAATTTTCACACAAACACTGTATAATTCTTCACGTATAAACCGTTAGAACAACAATGAATAGGATCATCTACAAAAAGCCCAAAACTTATCAATAGAGTGTTCCTTTCATCTACAATAAACCCAAAACTTATCAATAGAGTGTTCCTATCATCTACAATGAAATAACGATTTAATTAAAAATTAAACACAATATAGGAATGCCCGTACCCAGCACATACCACAAATCAATAGACAATAAACACCATGAAGTGCACCCCAAAGTCTTTATTATGATTCAAAAAACGTTCCCAGCGAAACAATAACGTTACATCAACTTTTCTACAGAATTACATTAGCCAAACATCAGATAACTTTTGACACAAATGACTTATAATTCATAGATAAATCCTCCAAGTGGAAAATAACGGCTAGTTGGTTTGATCCTCGTCTAAATAATCTCGGTCGTCGATAAATCCTTCATGATCTTTTAATCTCTGTCGTTGAAAATATTTATTTTGAGGAGTTTTCGAATTTCTTATTAAACCCATTTTTATTAACTCAAATATAATTATTTTGAGCTAATTTCCTCAAAACGTTGACTTTGACTTAACCACCAAAGCCCAAGGGTCCATTTTTTCTTGAATTTTCAATATTCCCTTGGTGGGGGGCCTCCAAAAATTAATTTCTTTGATACCCACGAAATTTTCCACTCGGAGAATTTAATTTCTCTAAGATTTTAATTTTGACTCTAATTAATTAATTTTTTGACTTAGGATTAATTTAATTTTTGCCAGAAAAATTAATTAATTGACACTTGAGGGGATTAAATATTTTTTCCACCCTCTAATCTTTTAGCCATGGTGTCTAAGTATGAGGAACCATGCACTAAAATATTTTTTACATAAGATAATTACATTTTTAACACTCAAAAGGGGAACACTCGTTCGGTATAAACCCTCAAATTACACACGCAATTCAACAACACAATATGATCTAGTAGACCAGTGATTTGTAATAAAATAATTTAGCCAATTAGCTCAAATTATTCTCAAATCCCTTTTACATAAGACTCGACTAAAACATTAGGGCTCACTTAAGACTTTGACGAAGAATTCCACCCT
>APFE031122550.1:0-30959 GCA_000404065.3 Pinus taeda
TTTTATAATGCAATGATTCATTGCTTGATGAAATTGTTTTGGATATTTTTTTTTATGATTCATTGATTGATGAAATTTTTATGGATACTTTTTTTAGTATATTAAATTGTATGCGATAAAGTCAAAAGTCACCTCTTTTTTAGATTTTCATTGGTCAATTACCTTAAGGCCATCAAGTTCACCATTTGGTCCCAGGTTAAGGAAATATAGGAGTCATGAAGTGGAATTGTCCAAGCACTTAAATCTTGAGACATGTTTTTTTTAGTCACATTATACTTCCTTTCTATGTAAATTCTTGATGAAAATAGTCTCATGGAACATGAGGGGCCTCAATAGTAAAGGAAAACAAAGACTCCTAAAAGAAAAATGGTACACAAAGCACCCATCAATAATATTGATATAAGAAGCAAAAATATTAACTGAGGTTCTACCTCATATAATTAGAAAATGGGGGAGGAATTTCCAAGTAGTAGTGATTGATGCTTAGAGATACTTGGGTGGAATGGTTATTATTTGAAATGATCAAAACATCAAGGTTACCAATATGTTTACCTCTTTTCGCATTATGACAATACAATTTTAGTTAATTGACATCGAGGGCTACTACCATGTATCCAATGTATATGACTCCAATATCGCAAATGGAAAACATCTATTTCTCAATTCTATTTCTAGCACAAGTAATTTATACTCCCCATCTCCATGGATTATTGGTAGTGACTTCAATATTATCAAGTATCTCGAGGAAAAGAAAAGATGAATCGCAATGTTTAACAAGATATTTTGTAAGTTATACATTAAAGCCATAAAGTAGTCACCATTAAAGTTGTCAAGCAATGAGTCTCCAACCCACACATGTGGATCAATGAGATGTAATACATGTGTGTGTGGTGACTAACTTAATACACCACTCTAATAACTCCACAAACTTATGTATTTCACTCCGTCACATAAATTGACAGTAGTGTGACATAAGTAAACCAAGAGTAGACATGAAAACCTTAGGCAACAAACATTCCCTACATCCTCAATTAGGTGCTTAAATGATGAAGTGAAAATGCAAGGAGAAAAGAGGAATTCATGATTTAACCATCACAAACATGTGATCAAGTGTGACTAGGAGTGTATATATTCATATATTGTCCAAAGAGGGAGTGAATACATGACTTACCATTAATTGGCCCTTATTTTTCTTCCTTTTTCATTTTCTTAAATATAGGAATTAGGGAATAAGGTTTTCATAAGTTTGGCACAACTCGTAGATATAAGATTTACATGAATTTTCACGTCAACCTTAGAGTTTAGACTTAGATAAATCAATATAGTGTATCATTAATGATTTTGGCTTTCACTTTTTTATTTTATTTCATCACAAATGACAAAAGGGGAAATATTTTGCCAAAAATCTGTGAATGCTTAATCATAAAGGCGTCATGTGATGAGAAAAAATTAATGATGTTATTGTCTATGAAAATGATGGGTATTCTTGAGAAAATCTTATGCTTGTGGATGTCTCTTCTCTGGTTGAGAGGGAGTGAGGGTAGACACCATATTATCCATGTGTCATGTACTATGGCCAGGAATAACAATCGTAAGCCTAGTAAAGACACTAGTAGGGAGAATGGTGGATTGGATAAACATCTGGGACCAATATTCTTTGAGAATTTGGACTTTGACTAGGACTAATCGCCATAAGTCAAGTACATTAATCCAATATAAGAATAGTCATGAGGATTGACATTTCCTGGTGTCAAATATTATGATAGTGAATTAGGAAATGATCATGTGAGGACATACCTGGTGAACATCCTGGTGGGGTAAGTGCCTAGAGAGGTAGTGGTGTCCAAATTTATACGTCCCAACATTGTGCTCTGATCTAATGGAGAGATAAACTTGTTAGTCAAGTCCTTACTATTTTGACAATGTTGGCTATGATGATGTAAATCATCATTGATGCTTATCAATCTAGATCCCTTCTTATATGAATATTTCAACTTGAGAGTACTTTTTTGTCTCATTATGAGTACCTCCCTAGTTTAGAGGGAGGGTCATCATCTTCATTATCGCCATCATCACCACCATCAATGTCATCATTATTGTCATCATTTCATTATCGTCATAATGATCATTCATGTCTTAATCATCATCATCATCATCATGATTATGGATATTGTATCAATTGTTCATAATTATAGGCATCATAAGAAATATCATCAACCTAAAAAATGTTACGAGTGCTCGAAAAGGGTTGTTAGGAAAGATGATATATGCAAGAAAAATAACAGCTTTAGTTTTTAGATATGATCGATGATCATCATCATTACTACCGTTATCATCGTCATTATAATTGTCATCATCCCCATCATCATAACTAATATAGTTTTTATCATAATTGTTGTCATCTTCATCATGAACATCATAATCATCATTCATGTCATTATTGTTCTTGATGATGACCAAGATGAAAATAATGGTAATGATGATCAGATGAAGATGACTTGGAAGATGACGCCAAAGATAATTATTATGACTTTGACCATGACAACATTTAAAAATTGGGAAGAATGGCCAAGGTCATTAGCATCATCATCATCATTGTCATTGTAACTCTCATCGTCTTTATCATCATTGTCATTATCATAACAATCACAATTGATGTCATCGTCATCATCTTCATTATCATCATCGTTATAATTATTGACATTGTCATTAGTTGTTCATAATTTTCAATGTCATAAGAAATATCATCAATGCAAAAAATATGATGTGCGTTGGAAAAGGGATGCAAAAGTGAACAAAAAAAATGGAGGTAAAAATAAACGTAAATTTGGATGAAGAGTGAACACAACATAGTAGATGCAGAACAAGACAGAAAAATTACACAAAAGTGGATGAAAAAATAGACGCAATATTTGATGCAAACTTGAACACAAAATAGGATTCAAACATGGATGAAAAAGTGGAAGAAAACATTGGCACAATAGTAGGTATAAAACTTAGCATGAATTGTGGTGAAACAAATGTGGATACTATAATGAATATAAAAAAAAAAAAAGACACAAACTTGAATGCAAAAAGGAGGAAAAATTGGATGAAAAAAGGGATGTAAACCTGGGCCAAACATGGGTGCAATAGTGAACACAAAATTAGTTGCAAAATTGGACGAATCAAAAGTGGATGTAGAAGTAGATTCGAAATGGGATGCAAAAAACATAAACAATATTTGATGCAAACTTGGACACAAAAGAGGAGACAAATGTGGATGCAATAGTGGAAGAAAATGTGGGTTGCAACGAGAGGCATAAGATATGGCACAAATCATAGCACAAAAAAAGTGGATGAGAAAGTGGATGTAATAATAGACAAAAAAAAAAAGATGCAAACTTAGATGCAAGACAAGATGCTATAAGGGATGTAAAAGTAGATGCAAACACGGGTGCAACATGAGAAACAAAATTGGATGAAAAATATGGATGCAATGCAAGTATATGCAAAAGAAGATGAAAAATGAGATGCAAAACCCAACACAAAAGTGGATGCAAAAATAGATGCAATGTTTTATGAAAAAGAGGATGCAAAGATGGATGCAAAATTGGAAGAAAAAGTGGGTACAACAGTAACAAAACATGGCACAAATTGTGTCACAACAAAAGTGGATGTAATGATAGATACAGAAAAAGAAGCAAATGAAGATGAAAAATAGGATGCAAAAAAGGGATGTAAAAGTGGGTGTAAACATGGATGCAACAATGGATGTAAAATATGATGCAACAAAATTCTATGCAAAAGTAGATGCAATATGAGACACAAAACCTGATGCAAATCTTGACACAAAAGTGGATATAAAAAGGGATTAAAAATAGATGTAAAAGTCGATGAAACCTAGATGTATATGAGGATGCAATCGTGGATGCAAATTTAGAAACAAAAAAGGGTGCAAAGGGAGGTGTCAAACTAGCTGCAAATTATGGCACAAGAAAAATGGATGCAATAGTGGACACAATAACAGATGAAAAGGAGGATGTAAATATGGATACAAAACAAGATGTAAAAGTCAATGCAACAAAAGTAGATGAAAAAATAGATGTAAAAACTAGAGACAAACCTCGATGAAAAACTTGGAACAAAGGGGATGCAAAAAATATGCAAAAATGGATGCAAAAAATGATTTAAAAAATGATGTAAAAGAGGATGCAAGAGATGATGCAAAAGTTGATGAAAGTGTAGGCGAAAAAAGTGGATGCAATAGAGGATGCAAAAGATGATGAAACAAAATTAGGTGCCAAACTTGATGCAAAACATGGTGCAAAGGATGGCACGAAACATGGCATAAAACCTGGCATAAAACTTGGTGTAAAATCTGGTGCAAAACCTATTACAATACATGGTGCTAAACTTGATGTAAGACTTGGTGCAAAACTAGGTGAAAATTTTGCATCAAATTTTGCACCATATTTGATAAATGGACACAAATAGCACCAAAAATGGTCTCTAGATGCAAAAAGGGAAGCAAAAAGGGATGCTAATCACAGGGTGTTGTTGTAGTGGTTCATTTGGAAAAGTATTTTAGGACCTTATCCTTGATAAGTATTTTTCAAATGAGCACATTGGAATTATTCTTGGAAAGGATGTTGATGTGGATGGCCATAGAGACACGGAAAAGGCAAGAAAAACATTGAACTTGAATTCTTTGGTCAAGTTATATTTTAAGTTCAGCTTGAGAAAAATCCAAGACAAGTACAAGTCAGGGCACTGCAAACATCGATTGGATCGAGTTTGGAAAAATGAAGGAACTTTACCTTCAAATGTTAAACAATTCGAAGTAAAATTTTGGAGACCAAAAGTTTTTTAGTGGGGAAGAGTGATCAGGAGCTCAAAATTTGCCAAAAAATCAAAGTCTAAAAATCTTGATAATCTTAGCTTTAGATCGAATAGGTAATCATTCTGGATCAATAGTGTGAATGACACTCAAATCTAAGCTCGTATCTAAAAGTTAGAGTAATTCAAAGTTTAGGTTTGACTTGGACACATGGCAGGATTGGATGACATGGAAAAGGTCCCAGTGAATCAAGAGGCACCAAGTGGCAAGCTTTTATTGCCTCCCGCATGTCACAAATCACAATCATAGGCAGGTCAGAATTAAAAATTAGCCCATGAGCAGGGAAGGGTGCGATGTGATAAAGGCAGGTGAGAAGGTATTCGGAAATTGGTTGCACATCAAAGAGGGGACCATCATGAGGAATCGACCCTGACGTAGACAGGTTGTGATGAGATCACAAATTGCAATCACAACTTGTAGGAAAATAAAGTCTTGCATAAACGAAACCCTATGACATCTTGCAATTGTAATCTACGATAGGGCACGAGTGTGATAAAGTATGGGTTGTAATTTACAATCCCTATTGGGTGCGCTGATACTGATGTGATAGAGTGTCAATGTGATATGAAATAGAGCAGAGATATGATATGTGATCAGATTTCGATTCTGATGTTCCACTGCCAATGTTCGATTGACGATCACAGTTTCTGAAAAGTGTTACTTCCATCTCTCTGCCAATAGCCAATTGCGATTGCGATATCTGACGAGGTGTGCAATCATTTCCTTTACCACCGGAAAAGCCACTCAAAATCTGACTACTCGCCCCTTAATCATGAGATAGGCGGGAAAGTTGGAGGGACCACCAATTTCAGCGAAACTACTAGTTTTAACTATGGATAATGAATTTAACTGGCAGTAAGCCATATTTGGAGGAGAAAATTGTGGAAAGACTGACAGAAGTCATACTAAGGAAATTTTTTACCAAACGGGATGCAAAAAGAGGCAAGATAGTCCATTTTGGGTATTCTGAACTCATGGGAATAGGTTTCAGGATCAAAGGAGTACTTCTGGATAGTCTTTTTGCAAAGTGAAGCCTATGGGTGCTCCGGTGAACCAAAATTTTGATTCAGTTTAAGGAGGAGTTTGAAGGTGGAGATGACCTTTCATGGGACTTCCAGCCTCCATGTACTTTCTGCAACATCCATTACAGAAGTGTTATAGCTTTATTTCTTCTTTTCTATATATGTGTTTGAATAAAGAGACTTGTTTATGTACTTCAAGTGGATTGTAGTACTGTTTATGCTCTTGGAAGTTGGAGTATGGGATCTTTGTGTAAGATTCTTGTGTTTACTAAAGGTTTAAATGTTTGACTATAGGTTAACATGTGTATGGAATGAAAACTTTTATAGAAGTTATTTCTTTGAAGGAGAAACTAGCCATTCCATTTCAACGGTTTATGTAATCTTCTTTTCTTGATATTGAACATAATGAGAAGGGATCATGCCTTTAGATCTAATCCAAGGAGATGTAGCCCAGGAGGAGTGAACTCCTTTAAAAATGGATGGCATATTACTATTTGATCCATGATTCCATTCAGTGTTTTGGTTTCATTATTTAAGTTTTCTGCATGAAACTAACTTAAGTAAACACACATAAAATTCATGATTTTACTTGCTATTTGTGAGTACAAACCTCAAGTACATTTTTATAATATGAATGGGGAATTAGAACAACATTACTAATATTCTACATTACAGATTAAATACTCTAGACAACATCCCCAACAGTCTCTGCCTCCTATGCACTGTATATCTAAGGCCTACCACACTGATTATGTGGAAAATCTCTCTTAAGGTGTTCCTTGCCACATGTACAACACTCCAACCAACCAATACCAACACCTCTATGTTGCTGTTGCAACTCATGTCCCTATTTAGCTACATTAAATCTCTTTTGTTGTGCCACATTCTCTTTCTCATCTGCATGCTAATAACTTGTCCTCTTAGGCTCTCATTTCACTTTACCTTTGTATTTTCCCTTCCATCCTTGTTGAGATTCCTTCTTACCTTTTGATTGTTCATAGAAATGCTTCAATTTCCCAAAAACTTCTTCAAGTGACCAAGCCTTGTCATCTTAAATCTAATCTCTAAATGCTAATCTAAAACCATTGACAAACCATTGAACTTTAGCCTTCTCATTAGTAAGATATGGTGCATACCTTAATAGATCCATAAATTTGGTTGTGTACTCTTCGTTTGTCATTAATCCCATCTTTAGCTCATAGAAATCTTGAGCCTTACTGTCGTAGTACCTTTTTTGACAAATACTTCTTCCTTAAAATTCTCTTGAACTCCCACCAACTCAAGTCATATGCCTTGATGTCTTTGACCCCGCTTAACATCTTCCCACCAAATGTCTACTTTAAGTTTCAAGCTGAAGATTGCAACTTTAGCTTTCATGTTATCTTTGTACTCATGTAACTCAAAGAATTTTTTCATCCCAAGTATCCAAGCATTTGCATCTTCTAAATTCTCCATATCTCCATCAAAAGTAGGTGGCTTCGCTTTCTTAAACTCATCTGGTAAGTATCCCCTATCATTCCCCTTGTAAGGATGATAGTGATGATGATCATGATGCCTATTAGAACTGGAATTAGAATAGTACATGTATCCATTACCTCTCCTATTTGGAGTATCCAACAACCTGCCATCTCTCACCATATCAGATCTATCTAACCTATGTCTACTAGGAGACCTACTTCCATATTCCCCATTAGTTTTATCCTCATGTCCATGGCTGATCTGAAGTGGCCCTTGTCACTGCAAGTATGAAAAACTCTAAAGAAGTATAGCATTAACCTCTACTTGTTTCTCTTGTGTCTGTATGATCCGATGATTATCTGACTTACAACTCCTTATCTCTTCCTTCAAGCTCCTCAATGTACCTGCCAAATCAAAAGTGTGCCCTACACCGCACTGCTCATCCGATGCATAGGGAGATTATATGTAGTCTACCACCTTGCTAGCCATTTGATCTTTTTCCTGTAATGCATAATATGTCAAATAAACCAAATCACAATAAATCAACATACCTTAGTATAGCTCAAGGAGGTTACCTCATCTGCAAGATCAACAAATCTGCATGATACATGTATAACATAAACTTAAGATCATATAGACATGCAAAAATAAATTCATCAGCACATAAACATCATTCTAGGTAGGGTCCAGTCATCAATGCAAGGTCATATCAACATTGCATGCTATGACCTCATGCACGACAACAATCATTAATCCATTGTACACATTTCCACATGCAACTATCAACATGCATAAGAAATTCCAAATCGACTACACATACACATAAACGCATGTAGTCGAACATAAGTGATCAATTCTTGTAATCAACTTACAAGATTGATACATGTTATCAAACTTACAAGAATGTAGCTTAGTATACAAGGATGTAAGTAGGTGACATAAAATCAACATGTAAGTGACATATAACCATATGCAACCACTCATATACTCATGATGATGCATTCCACAAAATCAACATCAAATTCTCCATAACAACCTTACTTCAGCCATAATCAATCATCAAGAAAGTATAACGAGCACATGGAATGCAAGTTTAAGAGACACACATGAAATTGACATGCATGCATGACCAACACACATTGTCCATCCAGTCTGAGGGGTGAACCATGCTCTGATACCACTATGTAACACCCTCCTCACACATCTACCAAAGTAATTAGCCAACCGGGGTAATCATGTCATGAGAGGCTACTATGATTGGATTATACATCCTATGGGAGCTTAAGGAAGTGGAATCAACAAAAACATCGCACACGGTCATCAAACATCAGCTTCAGAACTCACAGAAACCAATCCAACACTTTAGACAATTTTCCCTTGGGTTCTACTAAAGTTTTGACCATCTTAGGCCTGAGTCGCTACAATGATATAGGCAAGAAAGCATCTAGAAACCCAAGGTCGCTCTCATAGGCTTGCCTGCCAGTGACCAAAGACTAAATTTATTAGTGTTATGCCAATGACTCCGGGATTTGTGCCATTTTTTAAGGCTCGAAGCCCAAGTCACTACCCAGAATGGAATGATAACTTAGGAACATTAAAATAACAAAGAAACAATGATGCAAAATCAATAAGTTGAAAAAGACATCCATCGGACCCCTACTAGCCATGCCTGACATTTTTTCAAACATATCATCAACATGTAACCTACAGGTGTAAACAGTAGAATTAATTGTAGGGATATCATACTTATCTGAGAATTGATATGAACCATTGTTCCCTCATGTCATTTTCTACATTACCATATATTAGGCCATAGATACATTATCCATTCATTTACAAGTAGAAACATGCTAAGAGCCATACATAGTCGTTGTCATAAAACATCCACATAACCAGCATAATAAGGAAAAAAATATCATAAGCATATCAGCCATGAAATCACATATACATCAATACATTTACATGTGAAAATCAAGGGAATAAACTTATATTTAATAAATACAACAAACCAACCAGAGATGGGACTACCACGTTCCACCCGACGATAGAATTGTTGAGCCAAATCTCTCTTCATCCATTCACCCCCGTGCCATTTTCCAAGCATGAAAGTGGGACTCAAACCAAAAGAACCAACCAGGGCATACCGAGGCTAAACCACCTCACCCTCATAAATAGAAACCAGTCTTTATCGTAATCCATCTTGGATCAATAAGTCGAAAAAAGGAACACATCATAACAGGATTTACCATGATCTCCACCTGATCACTAGGCTAAACAGGCATGGATACCACCAATTTATCCACCTTCATCATGAGGAATTTTCCAATCTCCTAGTCTCTCAGGATTTATCGCAATCCAAACCCAGATCACTAAGCTCTAAACTAAGACCCTAGTCTCTCAAGGTTTACCACAATCCACACCAGATCATTAGGCCCTAAATCGAGACCCACTCTCTAGGCTTTATCGCATATCCCAATCCTGGGACTACTAGGTCCAATGGAGAGAAAACCACATCTTGGCTTTACCATATATCCTGCCATTCATCAACAGGGATTCCTAGGCCATCTGAGGGAACACAAAATCCAGCTTTACTGTAACGCACAGTCTCGTTCAGGGGTTACTAGGCCATGTGTTCTATCATTTTGAAGATTCACCTCACTCAGCTTCGAATCCATCCACCAAAACATGAGAACCCCATCACACCATCGCTATTCATAAATGGCAAGGCTAGGCTAAAAACATTGTTAGACTAGGAAAAACCCATGCCACAACAACAGAAGAATCAAATGCAATACCATGCATGCCAAATCTAGCAAGGAAAATACACATGCAAGTTGATACCTACAATGAAGCCTATTGTAGCTATTTGATCCTGCCTTTCCCTGCTTAATCTTTTCTTCCTCTTGCCTTCTTTACCTTTCTTTCTCCAATGCCAAATGCTTCAAGAAAACTCTAAGTATCCAAGAGTGAGAGAGAGAAAGAGAATAATGAGATAGCTTCAAAACTGAACTGACAAAAGGTTACCAACTGATCCTCAGAAGCCTTTTTATGAACAAGGCCTCTATTTTCTTCATTTTCCATTATTTTCCTTAAATTTCCTCCTCACATGAAACATGTGACCTTTCACCTCCCTTTTCTCCTAATTTCCATTATTTTCATGAATAAATGTGCCAAAAATGCCATTTTGCCTTTCCAAAGCCTTAGTCATTTCCTTTGCTAATTTCCTTAGCCATAAACAACCAAATGAACACCCCCTCGAATGTATTGCCTAAAATTTAGCTTATAATAAGTGTTCCATCAACCATGGTTATTGTTTTATCCTTTTCTAGCTTTTATTACATGGAATTTTCACTGGGGTTGTTATAGAGAAATGGCTATAAAAAAATACATGCACCAATAATCAATTGTGTGGAGGCATATTTGTAGGACTTCTTTGAGGAAAATTGTAAATTTACAATGCATATAGTGGGATGTTAGATGTGGGTTTTTAATTATGTTTTGAACTCTCCATTGGTAATGATTGTTCAAACTAGAGGGAACATTAGTAGGCATGATCATGTGCAAGTCATACCATTTGGAACCCAAAATTATCTATAATATATTTTTTTAAGGTTATTTCTATATACATGTAAGGGGATCAAGTTTTATTTAATGAGTTCAATGAAAAATGGATTTATTTATCACTAAGAAAAAGTTTTTTAAGATTAAAAAGAGAAGAGAGATGGTTTTAAGTGGGAGCCTCTTTTTAGCTATTGATTCGGATTTTAACAAGCAAATTGTAAATTTTGGGTTATTAGTATGTTATTTTGTGGTTATACAGAATCACGTAATTTAGAAGCCACAAATTTTAATGAATGCATAGTAGGATAAAATCAACATGGATGGGACTATATTTATGAAGATTTCAAAATAAATTTTTGTAAGACAATGTGTTGCATATTAAAGAATGATTATTAGGGCATCATGAAGGTGAATACAATTCAATTGCAAATGTTGAGGATGAACTTTGAGAATTCGAAGATGAAAGAGACAAAATCCATCGACAAGCCCATAACCTCAGTCATAAACATTTTCAATTAGCTAAGATGAATCATGAAGAGCTTTCAGATCAGAAAGTGGTAGAGAAGGTTCTCAAAACCTTGCCTAACAAATTTGATGAACAGTGGAAGCCATTGAAGAATCTAAAGACTTGTCACATATACCAATAGATGAGATATTGAGATCCTTGTTATACCATGAATCTCAAATAAGTAGGCATGATTAATCTTTAGAAAAATGCCTTTAAATCGAAATTTTCTATCCTAAGACGTATAAGAGGATCAAGATCAAGAGGCAAGGGTACAAGAAATGAAATCATATCAAAATCCTAATAATTCAAGTAGTTGCAGCAATATAAGTTCACAATCAAATTAGAGGTTGACAAATCAAAAGTTAAGTCCTTTTATTATCATAAGTTGAGACATTATGTACATGAATGTAGCAAAGAAAAAAAGTTGATCTTTGCTGACAAGATGCAAACTATTCTTCTTATAAGTGTGAAAAATATTTATTCCTTATAAGTAACAACACTTGAGAGTTATCTAATAATATTTATCTTATAGAGAGTGGATGTAGAAATCATATGATAGGAAACCAAATCAGAATTAAAAATATGGATGAGTCAATAAGGATGGAAGTTATGTTGGGCTCAGATAATGTTCTAAAAGTTATGTGAAAGTGAATGGTTAACAACTTCATCAAACAAGGTGAAAAAAGACATACCAAATGTGTAATTTAATCTAGGTTTAAAACATAGTCTATTTAGTGTTGGCTAACATACTAAAAAGGAGTATAATGTACTCTTTAAGGGAAATAATTGTTTCATATATGAAAAATACCCTAGTAAGATGTTGATTGAAAAAGTAAATATGACAGAGAATAAGATGCATCCTCTTGCACCGAGGTATGATAGACATGATGACTTATTTGTTCAAAAAACGTCTTGCTTGGATCATTTTTTGTTATGGAATTCTATGATTGTTCATCTATGTTTTGTTGGCCTTAGGCTATTGCACCAACAAAAGTTGGTTGAAGGGGTTCTTCCCAATCAAGTGCCAACTAGTTCATGTGAGAGTTGCAATCTAACAAAGCAACATAGGGATAGTTTTCCTGAGTATGTTATAGAGAAAAGGAACTTTTGGAGTTGGTTCATATAGATTTATATGGTATAAGCCACTCAGAGAAAGTTACTACTCCTTTACCTCCATAAATGATTACAACAAAAAGACTTGCATGTATTTTCTCACAAATAGGTCCAAAACTCTTCACAAGTTTCAAGAATTCAATGTAATGGTTGAGAAACAATGTGGTCATCAGGTTAAAGTGTTAAGAATGGATAGAGGATGTGAGTATGATTCAAAATATTTTCAAAAAAAAATCAAGCATCATGGGTTAAAAAAAGTTCATAACAAGGTACACAACACAACAAAAAGGTGTAGTTAAAAGGAAAAACATAACCATTATCAATATGAATAGAAGCATGTTGAAGGAAAAACATCTATAAAATGAGCTTTTGGGAGAAGCAATAACTTTCTTAGTTTATGTTTTGAATAGATCTCTCATTAGAAGTTTGAGGAAAAAAAACCATAAGAAGCATGGATAGGTATGAGTTGTAGTGTAGCACACTTCAGGGTATTTGGTTGTAGCATATTCTCATGTGCTTAAAGAGTTTAAAAGGAAACTAGGTGAAAAAGGTGAGAATTGCGTTTTTATTGGGTACGGTGATCACTCCAAGGCATACAAGTTGTAAAATCCAATAACAAAGAAATTAATAATCAACATAGATGTTGAATTTAAATAAAATGAAGAATGGGATGAAAGAATTGATAAATCTATAATGGTTAGAGTATAAATACATCAAGTAGAATATGATGTAGAGGAACAAGTTGTACAAAGAGGTGAACAATATTTGCAAACCCAATAATCAATTATAAATATTCCAACAAGAGGTCTATGACATTCTATTCAATTTGAGTCAATAAGGTATTGAATATGATCCTCCAATTTGATTCCTTAAGATCTAGAAATACTTGAAGTTTGAGAGACGTGTATGACTACTTAGATGTGAATTCAAAATTTGCATTGTTTACTTGTCAACCAACATGTTTTGGAGAAGCAACAAAAATTTAAAATTGGGGCAAAGCAGTAGATGAAGAGATGGATTCCATAAATAAAAATTATACATGGGATCTAGTACAATTACCACAAGATAAAGATTGCATAGTTGTAAAATGAGTTTACAAAAAAAACCAATGAGAAAGGAGACATAGAAAATTACAAGGTTGTATTGGTAGAAAAAGGATTTGCACAACAACGTGGAGTGGATTATGGTGAGGCCTTTGCACTACTTGCAAGGTTAGATACATATAGAGCTATTTTAGCCATAACAACTTAGAATAGGTTGAAAGTTTATAAGATGGGTGTAAATTTAGTTTTCTTGAATGATGTTTTAGAAGAAGAAGTGTATGTGGAACAACCATTAGGATATTTGATAAAGGTCATGAAAATAAGGAATACATGTTGAAGAAATCTCTCTATGGACTTAAGAAACCTCCTTGAGCTTGGTATTGCATGATTGATTCATATATAATCAACAGTAGATTTAGTAGAAGCACAAAGAGTCTAAATTGTATATAAAGGTTAATGAGTAAGGACAAATTCAAATTGTTTAATTTTATGTGGATGATGTGATATTCATAGGGAATCTATCAATAGAAATATTAAATTGGTTTTGAAGAAGGATTTTGAAATGAATGATTTGGGGTTAAGGAGATTTTTTTTGTATTGAATTCATTTAGACAGATTTAGGAGCTTTTTTCTTTCGAGCATGGCATGCGATAGATATGTTGAAAAGATCTAGAATTATGAATTGTAAGTTGACACCAACTCCAATTGCAATAGGAAAAATGGTCTACAAAGAAGATATAGTATCCAAAATATATCCAACTCTATTCAAGAGGTTGGTTGGTAGTCTTTTGTATAGTACTTCCACTAGACTAGACATTATGTATGTTGTCAGTTTGATTTTGAGGTTCTAGGAGCATCCAAAAGACTAATTGTGGAAAGAAAGAAATAAAAAATAAGATTTATTGTGGAATGTCAGGCCAGACAGTAACTCCACAAAGAAAACAACTGATTCGTCTATTATTCCATAGGTAACTCATTGTTATATACAATCGGGAGTGATTGTTCAGTTCATCTCCCGATGACTCTTCACATTCCTAATTTATTTATTTACATAAAATTCCCCAATCATGAAGATTAGGTGGCAACATTCCCCCCCTTAATCTGAAGGGATGTTGGTGAGTCCAAGCATCATTCTGAATCGTTCAAGCTTTTTCCTTCCAAGTGCTTTGGTGAAGATGTCTGCAATTTGCTCATTTGTGGAACAATGGCGGAGATGGATTGTTTTGGCCTCAACATGATGTCGAATCAGATGATATTTAGTATTGATATGCTTTGTACGATCATGGAACTTTGGGTTCTTGGCCAACTTTATTGCAGAGGTGTTGTCAATCATGAGTGGAGTTGATTGTACTTGTTTTACCTGCAAATCTTCAAGAATTTTCCTGAGCGACACAATTTCTTTTGTTGCTTCAGCTGCTGCCACGTATTCTGCTTCTGTTATGGAATCTAATGGAACTGATTGTTTATGTGATCTCCAGGAGATAGCTCCTGATCAAAGACTCATAGCATATCCTGAAGTAGATATTCTAGTTTCTTTATCTCCATCGAAGTTTGAATTAGAGTATCTGATTAAACTGAAGTCATCCACCTGTGTGTACTTGATTCCATAGTCTTGAGTTCCCTTCAAGTACTTTAAAACTCTTTTTGCGGTAGACCAATGTCCCTCACAAGGCTTTTGCATAAACCTGGAGAGGATTCCAACAACAAATGAAATGTCTGGTCTGGTAGTAGTAAGGTAGTTGAGACTTCCTACGCGTTGTCTATACTTTGTTGCATTCTCAAATTCTGTTCCTTCAATAGATGTGAGCTTTAAGTTTTGTTCCATTGGAGTGGTAAGAGGATTGCACTCTGCCATGCCAACTCTTTTTAACAAATCTTGAATGTATTTCTTTTGATAAATAAATATGGACTTTGGATGTTGGGTTACTTCAATGCCAAGATAGTAATGAACATAGCCCAAATCAGTCATTTCAAAACTTTTCCCCAATTTTTTCTTTATGGATGCAATGTAGCTTTCATTGTTCCCTGTCATTAAAAGATCATCTACATATACCACAAGATATACAACTGTATTTACAACTTTCTTGACAAATAAAGTTTCATCATCGAGATCAAAATGATTGAAGTTGAGTTTCAGAATATGCTCAGTTAGTTTTTCACACTAGGCTCGTGGTGCTTGTTTGAGGCCATAAAAGGACTTCACAAGTTTGTATACTTTATGTTCATGTCCTTTCACAGCAAATCCTTTAGGCTGGGACATAAAAACATTCTCTTTTAGATCTCCATTCAAGAAGGAAGTTTTTACATCCATTTGATGGACTTTCCAACCGTTCTGAGCTGCCAGTGCAAAGAGTGTCCGGATGGTGGCCCATTTTGCTGTTGGGGGCAAAATTTTCCTCATAATCGATCCCTTCATTCTGTGCAAAACCTTTTGCCACAAGCCTAGCTTGTGCTTGTCAAGTGAGCCATCAGCTTTGTACTTGTTCTTGTAGACCCACTTGCAGCCAATTGGTTTGGTTCCAAATGGAGGATCAACCAGCTTCCAAGTGTCGTTCTTTATGAGGGAATCATACTCCTTTTGCATCGCTGCTTCTTTCCATTCATCATGAGAAGCAGCTTCTTTAAAGGAAGTTGGTTCAAAATCTGTAGACAAGTTCAATTCACAATCATAAGAAACATCCATATCAACAGGTGAATTAGAGTAATCTACATCACCTCCATTTTGCCGATTTGAATTTCTGGTTCCTGTTTTTCCAATTTCATCAGGATGAACACTTTCAAGTGTCTTTGTCAGCCACTTTGGGGGACATTTCTGAGATGGTCTGGGTTGCTCTGTTGATTGAGTTGGGACTGAATCAAGATTGAGTCTCCCAATTCTATCAATTACATCACTTAAAGCATCATCCGTCGTTGGAGTTTCGGTCGGGGGAGAGTGTTCTTCAAAAGAAGATTCCACATGTTGATCTAGAATAGGAATCCCCCCTTCAAGATATGGAATCTGATTATCAAATTCTTGAAATCATTTCGTTTTTACGAATCTATCCAAGCGATCAAGTTGCCGCTAAACAACATTGTCAAATTTGGATGATTCAAGAAAAATTACATCTCTAGATACAACAAACTTTTTATTTACTTCATCATAGAGGCAGTATTCTTTGGAGGTGTTTGAATACCCTAGGAAGATACACTTTCGACTTCTAGCACCAAGTTTGTTTCAATGTACCTTTGGTATCAAAGCATAACAGGTGGAACCAAAGACCCTGAGATGTTTTACCGAAGGAACATGTCCATACCACAATTCATAAGGAGTCTTGTTTCTTATAGCATTAGATGGACATCTATTCTTTATATATGCAGCACATAGAACAACATCAGCCCAAAACATTATCTTTACATTTTGAAGAAAAGCATGGATCGTACCATATTCAAGATTGTTCTATTCATTCTTTAGCTACAGAACATTTGGTTGGTGATATAAGGCAGCAGTTTTTTTTGACGTTTGATCCCATATTGGCGAAGATAGTTTTCAAATTCATTTGATGTGTATTCTTTTCCATTATCAGTGCGAATAGACCCAATATGAGATTGTGCATCATTTTCAATCCATTTATGAAAATTCTTGAATGTTAGGAAAGCATCAGATTTGTTCTTCAATAAATAAACCCAACACATTCTGGTGTAGTCATCAATAAATGTCATGATATATTTATTTCCATTTGCAGAAGGAACAGGCATTGGACCACATAAATCTGAATGAATAAGTTCAAGCTTCCTATGTGCTCTTGAATGTGAGTCATGAAATGACTGTTTGCTATGCTTTCCTAGAATGCAAGCATCACATTGCTTAAGTTTTCTAGGAATTGTAGGCAAACCAGCAACACCATTTTTCTTCAATAAACGGAGACTGTCATAGTTTAAATGTCCAAATCTAGCATGCCATAATAAACTTGATGGAAGTGTACCTTCTTCATGATGAGAAATTTATGAGAAATGTTGTGCATGAGCAGATGTTCCTTGCAGTTTGAAAAGTCTTTCTTCTTCTATTCCCCTCATGACAAGTGAGTGATCAGCTGTTTTTCTTACCTCAAGCTTGCCATCAAACATATGAATGGAGTGACCTTGCTGGCGGATGTGGACCAAGGACAGCAAGTTTCTCTTGAGCTATGGGAGATATAGAACATGATCAAGAAAAAAGTCTGAGAGACTAGGCAGTTTAAGCCTGATTGTGCCAAGCCTTGATGGCTTGATTTTTGACTAATCTGCAAAGTATATTACTCCATCAACATTGTCAGTGAAATCTTCAAAAAAATCTTTTCTATGAGTCATGTGACAGGTTGCTCTTGAATCAAGCAGCCAATCATTTTTCCAGGAAGCAAGTGAAGTATTAAACAAATCTTCATTTACCAATGTTACATTGTGCCTCAATATAGTGAGCGGATTCAGGTGCTTTTCCTTTGTCTGTATCATTAGTTTTACCTTTCTGTTGGTTTCTTCTCTGCTCAATTTTGTCCCATGGTAGCTTGCATGTAGAGGCATCATGTGATCCATTTCCTTTGCAGCGAATACAATGTAAATCTTCCTTTTCTCCTTGAGAATGTCTGCCCCCCCTGCCTCTGAAGTATCTTCCTCTTCCTCTTCGTCCACCTCTTCCTCTTGTAGAATCTTGAGCAGGATATTTTTCTTTATTAGCCAGGCATACAGTCTCTTCAGAAGATTCAAGGACTGTCTTCTTTCCAAAGGCTTTTTCTCTTTCAGCAAACTTTTTCACAAGAGAGTCAAAGGTTATATCCTTGAGATTTCCATTTGCTTGCAAAGACTCAAGATAATTGGAGTATGTAGGATACAGTGGCTTGAGAAAAGCAATAAGAGATATATCTAGCTCAACTTTAGTGGATTTTATGTCATGCACTATAGATTTTATTTCAGATGCAAGAGCAAGAGGATCATTATTTTGCAGTTCAAGAGTGAAGAGTTTAATCATAAGTTGGACGACTTCAAGTGCAGAATGTGAGTCATAGAGCTCTTTCATCTTTTGTAAAGCTTCAAAGGCAGTTGAACATGTTGTAAGGTGACAACTCACCTCCTTATTTACAGACGCTGCTATTAATGCATACGCTTTGCTGTTCTTGTTTTCCCAGATGGCAAGTTCTTTGTCTGATGTAGGCTTTTCAGGGTCACTGTCTCCTTCTCCGACACACACTCCTTTCCACAGCTCATTGAAAATGAGGGTGTGTTGTACCATCCGGGACCAGTCAGGATAGTTCTCCTTGCCAGTGAGAACTATTCCTATCATACAGATGATTGAATGCATTCTGTAAAAGGTTACTTCTGTTGATATAAAAAACTTTTGCTGATATATACTTCTGATGGAAAAAAAAATACTCTTAAAAAACTTCCGCTGCTTTTTAAAAAAATGATTTTGGTATGGAGAAAAAATCATTAAAATTCTGCTACATATATCTCCACATATATATCTCAAAAAATCAGCATATATAACACCATATTCACAATTCTAGTACATGTATCACTGCAAAAATATTATGATATTTTGGTGATGGGTGTAAAGCACTCAGAGCGAATTCAAAACAATTGAAATCGCATTTACAATTCTCCAACTTATAATTCTGCTAGACAGAATTTTCAATTCTTAATCTGCATGCACACTGTGACAACGTATCCTGGACAGAAAAGCATCGAAAACTAAGCGAAACGTTTGAGATTTGGCCCCCTGGGCCCTGCAACACCAGATTTAAAAACAAAACGTATTATTGCTCCCTTACGGCCCTCCCCAACAGCAACTATGAAGATGAAATTCCGTTTCACCGATTGCACCCAAATGGCTTAAGGCGCCAGGAACACTACAGGGAGTAGCAAATGTTTTGACTATCGTCTACACGCAACAAATTTCTTTGTTATTGCACCAGTGGGGAAACGAACCCGGGTCTGTACAAGAATTATCGAACAAGAACAAGAATTATCGAACAAGAGTTAGTGTTGCGATGCGACTTTTGAATGACCCACATATCAAAGGATTTTTGCCCAACCATATACCGTTCCGTTGTTGGAGTTTCAGACGGCATCCAAATAGTGTGAGACCACGACATCTTCACATATTAAGGCCATGTCGAAACAAAAAAAATGATTGCAACTTCTGATGTAAAGATCAATGTTGAATCAGAGTTACCATACTAGGTCGGATGGGTAGCTGAGGCAGTAAAGTGGCGAATGCAAACGGATGGGTAGACTTTTAACGACGTGAACTGCAAGGCGAGGCTTCTCAACAGGCCGACGAAATGTGCTATTAGGTTTGCAGAAGGCGTCTGGCGGGGATCAAGGATTTCTCCTCCACCTCATACTGAGCGGATAGCAGAGACATCATGGCGCGTGAATTGAAGAAACGTTTAAAGAGGCTCAATGTTCCCAGGCATAGGATGCTTGACAAACTCAACAGGTAGCGAACCAAATGTTTCAATCAGGCAGCGGACCAAAAAAAATTCCTTCAGAACAGTCATACGTTACCAATTCAAGCGTTTCAATGCATTTGAAATTCCAGGTGTTTCAATGCAGGCCGCGGTAGTCTTCAGGCACGCAGTCTTCAACGTCAGAGATGTCAGAGTAGTGCTTAGGACTGAGCAGCTCTCAGGACAGCAGGAGTTATAGCTATTTCTGGGACCTGTGCTCTGATACCATGTCAGGCCAGGGTAACTCCAGAATGAATGAGCGAGAGAAGACTGATTGATTTATTCATTTAGCTAATACATATTTATATACAAGCATGACGGATCAGTTCATCTTCTTGATGACTGTCCAGTTCACCCATCCGTTTCGGATTAGGTGTCAACAACAACTAAACTTTATGAAGGATATAATATGTACAAATAATTAGTGGAATCAGCTACTAGGATCTATATAGTGCTTTAGCATTCGCCCATTAACTAGTCCTCCTTCTATTTCTGCACCATCCAATTCCTTGAGAAAATAAGCATCTTCTGCCTTAGTTCTTTTTTCAAATGGTTTCTTGATTTTCTCCTACATGACTTGGGACCTAATGTATACTTGTTCCCTGGTTTGCTACAAATGAATTGTTTGGTTGATCCTTCTCTAAATATCATTGGGCTCAACCTGTGCTTCTTGGAGTAATTTCATCACTGGAGTTCCCGAAGAAGATGGGAAGACAACCTCCATTCCATAGACTAGATAATAGGGACTGGTACCAATAGATTTCTTTGTGGTCAATCTATCTGCCCACAAAGCATTCACTAGTTTCTTATTCCAGGTCTTTTAATTATCTTCAAACAATTTTTTGATAATATTCATTAAGCTCTTATTGGATGATTCTGCAAGTCCATTTCCCTGGGAATAATAGGTTGTGGAATGACCAAAGGTTATGTGATATTTGTTACAAAAATCAATCATCCTTTTTTATTTAAAGGCCACAGCATTGTCTGTGATAATTTTAGTGGGGCAACCGAATCTGGACAAAATGTTGGTCTCAAGAAAATCTATTATGATAGTATTGGTGGCTTGTCTTGAGGGGATGGCTTCTATCCACTTTGTAAAATAATGTGTGGAAGTTAAGATCCATCTATGCTGGGCAGAGGAAGGGGGATGAATTTCACCAAGGAAGTCAAGACCCCACTATTGAAATGGTGTTTCAGTTGATATTGGTTTCAAGTTAATGGCAGTAGTTTTCTTTTTGCTTCAAAAATTTGAGATTTGTGGCATGAGGTTACAAACTTTTTCACATCGGCAAACAAAGTGGGCCATAAAAACCAGCCCTTAAGATGTTATCAGCTATTGTCTTCCAATAGAGATGTCCCCCATAGTCACTTGCATGAAACTCTTGCAAATTTTTATCAGATTCTTCCTTTAATAAGCAATTCAAAAAGATGCCTTCATGATTTTTCCAAAATAAGGCATTGTCAATTATACAAAACTTTAAAGATTTCATTTTTAAAAACCTACTTTTAGTCCTGGATAGCTCTGGAGGAGCTTGAATGTTTTGTAGAACATATATTATGTCAGCATACTATGGTGAATCTGTAAAGGCTTGGTTGATCTATGGAGTTGCCATCTCCTCTTCGTTATCCAGTTCTGTGATGAAGTTTATGTCTAGGGCCTCATAGTTTGATTTAGCCATTAGCTTAACCAAAGCTTGGCCTTTGATCAATTTGGTGGGTTTAATCTCTAAATCATACTCTAATATTGTAGCTATCCACTTTCCTCTCTTTCCATTAGGTCCATCCTGAGTTAAAATGTCTTTTACTACAACAATGGGGACATAAGCTACTATAGGAGAGTACAAAATATAGACTCTAAAATCTTTAAGAGCTTTAACCAGATAAAAATCTTGTTTTTCCATTATATTATATTTCAAAGGTACATCTCTCAGGGCTTTACTGAAGAAAGCTATTGGTTGTTCAAAACTCTGATCATTTTTCTGCAAAAGGACTACAACAATTGTGTGTTCTGAAGCAAAAGAAAAAATGATGAACTCTTTATCAAACATTGGACTGATGAGCACTGGAGTCTATGTTAAGACTAACTTTATATCTTCAAATGAATTTTTAGCCTCTAGAGTCCATTTAATGGTCTAATCCTTTTTTAACATGTCGTTTAGTAATCTAATTAACTCAGCTAAATTAGAGATAAATCTCCTCAAAAAGTTTATTTTTCCTAAAATTGCTTGAAGTTCTTTGATATTCCTGGGGTGTGGTATATGCAAAACGGCTTCAGTTCTGGTTGGGTCAATCTTGATACCATCTTTAGAGATAATGTGGCCTAATAATTTCCCCTCTTCCAACCCAAATAATGATTTTTTAGGATTCAATGAAATTCGATATTTCCTGCATTTAGTAAAGACATGCATAAGATGATCCAAGTGTTATTGATTTGATTTGGAGAACACTCTAAGGTCTATGGGTGATACAGTGTACTCTTGTGATGGTAGACCTGGAATTCTTTAGTCAGGTGTTAATCATCTCATTCAGAAAGTGTGTACCCTTTTCACTCATCAATACTTTCATGCAGCCGAACCTAGTTAAGACATATTCGAACAAAAAAATTGTTGCGGTAGCCCTTGTATAATACTTAATTGACTGTGCTTCTGCCCATCTAGTTAGATAGTCCGTCGTGGTGATGATATAGCGTGCACCAATTTTCTTTCCTGGGGGATGAATTGGCCAAACAAAATCAATCACCCATTTCTCAAATGGTTGCAAAGATACATGAGGATGTAATAGAAATTCATCCCTTTGCAATGGTCTACATGTTCTCTGACATGCATCGCACGACTTGCAATATGCCTTGGAATCCTTGTGCAGCATTGGCCACCATAGACCTGTGAACAAAATCTTTTGCGCAGTCGCCTTTCCTACATAATGACCTGTCGCAGCCCCTCCATGAGCTTCAGCGAGAATGTTATCCCTCTCAAAATCTGGCACATATCTTTGCAATATTTCATCAGCACCCATCTTATACAAATGTCTACCAATAACTGAAAAATCTGCCACACGCACTACTAGTTCCATCCTTTGTTGACTAGTATACCCTTCCGGTGCCATCCCCATACTCAAGAAATGATTATCCCAACCGTCGAATTCCCTTAAAGCTTTTGATAGCCAAAATTTCATCCCAAAAGGTTACCTAGCTAGCTACCCCGTCACTTTGAGTGGGAAAACGGTAACGGTGGACGTAGAAGTCATAGATAAAAAGCTTGACTATAATCTATTGTTGGGTCGTAGTTGGAATTATGCCATGACTTTCATTATGTCTACTGTCCTTTGCATCATCCTATTTCCCTTGTATGGAAAGATAGTCACAGTGGACCAGCTGTCCTTTTGCACCCCTGATTATTCCCTGTTACTTAGCGGCTTTGTACCCTTAGTGGGTGGTGTACCTGACTCTTACATCAGTATCGGTACCAGTCTATTGAAGGGCTCTTCCCTAATGGGTTGTTTCCCTCTTCTATCGCCTATGGTTCCATAGACAGTCTCTATGGTTTCATCCATTCCTCACGAACTAACTGATCCTTGGATCCTCTCGGCCCCTTTAGACATTGATGCTTACAGAGAACAAATGCCACTGTCACTAGCTGAATTGGCCTACCAAGCCATTCAATCTGCATCCGAATCTCTGGTCACTTTGGTAACGACCAATAGTCCATAAATTGTGGAAATTCTCTACAAATCTTCCTCTGAGACCATGTAGAAAATTTGTTGTAGGTTAACCCGATAATGCAATGTAAATCAAAGTAGAATACTATAACCTACTTTTACTACCAATTTGTGGAAGCTTAAAGATTGAGCTGAACAATATAACCAGAAGAAGAAGAATCCATGCACAATACACATGAAAATACTATGGGGAAAGCCTCCGTTAAAAACCCCACTCTATTGTATTATCATACAGGTGGAAATACATAGGAATTATACAAAGCCTTAGCTCTCACAGCTAGCCAGCTCTCAGTACAATCCTCATAGATGCTCATAGGTAATCAAGGCTTCTCACTAACCTTCCTCTCTGCACTCCAAGCTCCTATTTCCTTGCATTGTTTCTCCTGGGTGATCCTCTTGTTACCATATGGAAAACTCTCAACTAAGTGGAACACTGATCCTCCAAAATTGTGCATCCTCAAGGATTAATTTCTTGCCTGCATGCATTGGTTTTATCCACATGCAACTGATAGTACACTGTCATTGAACATTAATCTCAAATGGGTCTTTCTCAGAATATACATGCATGAGTTTATGACGAGGGAATCTTTAGTTAAATGGAGTAGCACTAGTTGGATGCATGCATGCATCAACTGACTATTAACTCACTTTTAGTTCCTCAAACAGTTTGGAACTAATTTAACTGAACTTAACTCAGTAAACTAAGTTAACTAATTACAACACAAATATAACTCAATCTTATCTCCTTAATTTAAGGGATAGCTCAATATTATCTCCTTAATTCAAGGGATAACTCTTGCATGACTTCATAAAGACTTCTAACTTGAATTTATCCAACTAATTAATTAAAAATTAATTAATTAATTATTTCCAATTAGCTGTTAAGACTAAATTTGATTTTAATTTACAATTTAATTCAAGGACAAATTAAATTAGAATATTCTTGTTGCCATATTTCAACACTCCCTCTCAACAAGAAAGGGATTATCTACCACCCTGATCATATCTCTATGGAACTTGAATTTACACTTTGACAATGCCTTTGTCAAAATGTCAGCATCTTTCTCCTCTATCGAAATATACTGCAACAACATGATCCTCCTCGCTACACAATTTGCATCTTGCTTTACCTTGTAAAGCCAATGGGAACTCACAATTGACTTGTTCTTGGGTCTCAGAACCACGTCCCAAACACTATTATGAACTATGGAGTCATACTCCTCCACCATAGCATCAACCCAAATTGGCTACTGCACTACTTCCTCAAAGGAAGATGGCTCGGTCTCAACACATTCCCCAGCAAGGGCCATGTATCCAGTGTACCTCTCAGGTGACCTCCTTTGTCTGTTCTGAGAAGATGGTGCTTCCACATTCTCTCTCACATCCTTCAACAATCTATCAACTTCTCTTGTGCGCTTCCATCCATCTCTGGAAGACTTTGCTTGAGTGGATGTCTCCACTCTTGGAACCTCTGCATGCGGCTACTCTGCATTAGTCTAAGGCTTCTCCTCCTTAGGAACCAACAGTTCCTCCACAGCCTGTAGTTGGAGTTCCCTCTCAAGGGAAACTCACATGGCCTTCTGCTCATCAAACTTGAGATTTCTGCAAACCACTGTCCTTTGACTGGTAGGCAAGTACACCCAATAGTTGTGAGGTGTATCAGTGAACCCCACAAGTATCCCGAACTCTACTATTAGCTCAAGATTCTTCTATGCATACTTTGTCACATGGAAATATACCGATGAGCCAAAGATCCTGAAGTGACCCACATCTGGTCTCTTACTGGAGAAAGCTTCCTCTGGTGTCTTCATCCCAAGTATGCAATGTGGGCTTCTATTCTACAAATAGACCACTGTGTTTCATGCCTCAGCCCACAAGTGAAGTGGTAGGCCTTGGTCATGCAGCATTGCCCGTGCTGCCCCTACAATAGTTCTGTTCATCCTCTCGGCCACCCCATTCTACGATTGGTTATGAGGTTCCATCAACTCTTGTTTAATTCCTTCCACTACACAGAAGTCCTTAAACTCTTGAGATACATATTCTCCACCATTGTCACTTCTCAAGGCCTTGATCTTCTTCCCTGACTCTTTCTCGGCCAAAGCTTTGAACTCACAAAACTTTGTGAAGGTTTGGTCCTTCTTCTGCATGAAATAAATCCAGCATTTACGAGAATAGTCATTAATGAAAATCAAAAAATACCTTTGCTTCATTGTGGATGCTGTTGAGAATGGTCCACACACATCAGTATGAACTCACTCTAAGATAGCCTTTGCTTGAATATCTTTATCATGAAAGGAATATTTGGTGTGCTTTCCCAAGGTACAACCTTTGCATGTGTCAACTTGCTCAAGTTTACCTTTTGAAAGTCCTGTAGATATCTCCTGCATTATCTTCAAAGCCCCATGATGCAAATGGTCCAACTACCTATGCCACAACTCTCCAATGTCTTGGCTGTGCACCAATTCTACTTTCATACTCAATGTTGCACAATCATCTACCTCTAGTTTATAGAGATTCTTCACCCGAATCCCTATCCTCTTGGTCTGACCCGTGCCTATGTGTCTTAGGAACAACTTTCCTTTACTGAAGACAACATCGTAGCCTTTGTCCTCCAACATCGTGGCCGATACCAAGTTCTTCTTTAGTCTAGGAACATACATCACATTTGTCAAGGTGAGAGAAGTGCCATTGTCACTCTAAAAAGAAACCTTTCCCACTCCTTAAACACTATACCTTCCGTCGCCACCCATCTCTATTCACATCTTGAGTTCTTTCTCCTCCAAGGCATTGAATAAACTTTTATCACCAGTCATGTGGAATGAGGCTCCACTGTCAATATACCAGACACAACCCATTAATGATGACACCATGCATGCGATGAGGGTAAAGTCCATTTCGAATTGAGAGGCTAATGTCTCCCCTTCCAATCCTTCAGAGGATCCCTCCTTGGGCTTCTTCAATGGGAAATTAGTCGCATAATGTCCCATCTCATGACAATTAAAGCATCTTACTTTAGAAATGTCACCCTTCTTCACTCCATGAGAAGAAACATAGAATGCCATTGGCCAACCTTGAAGTATGATATGAATTTGATTTTCACCTGCAACCCCGAACTTCAAACTTTGAATTCTCTTCTTTGTATATTGTGCACATCTCTGATACCATGTAGAAATTCTCTACCAATCTCATTCTTCTGAGATCATGTAGAAAATCTGCTATAGGCTAACTCGATAATGCAATATAAATCAAAGCATAATATTATAACCTACTTCTACTATCAATTTGCAGAAGCTTAAAGATCAAGCTGAACAATATAACCAGAAAAAGAAGAACCAATGCACAATACACATGAAAATACTTTGGGGAAATCCTCAGCTAAAAACCCCACTCTATTGTATTATCATAAAGGTGGAAATACATAGGAATTATACAAAGCCTTAGCTCTCACAGCTATCCAGCTCTGTAGAAATTTTGAATAAAATGACACTTATTCAGAGAGATTATCCTAATTATACACTATTTGCGGAATCATGCATAATGCATAACCTCCTCTACGTTGATCATCAATTTGCAGTATTAAAGAAACAATCACATGCGCACATTGAAGCATTAATCACACATATCAACACAGTATGTACTGGGGAAAGCATGCAGCTAAAAACCCCTAACTATCTATATATTATATTGATTGAGAACATGTAACAATACATAGTACAATACTCCTCGCAAGTACTCAGTACTATTTCCACCTGTTACACACAAACTAGCTCAGATCTGAATCAATCACAGGTTCAAATCTCCTCCGCTGCTTGCCTGCCTCCACTGCGCAATCCTACATGAGAATAGATGATAATGGCTGATCCAAAATCATATTTCCCTTGTGTTGCACTACGCAATCCTCATTGGCAATCTCAATCCACTGATTGTGCAAATCTCATGCACAACTATAGTCACAACTGACAGCTGTCTTACCCTTTCACTCACCTCTAACACTTGTCTCCACTGAACTGTCCATGCACTGAGTTAAATGATGTATTCCTTAGTTGAATTATGAGTTAATAATTAGTGAATTAATTAATAATTAATTCACACCACTCATCACTAGTGTATTTATTAGTTAGACTAAATACAACTAGTTCAACTAAGTCAAATTGAACACAACTCCATCAACTCCTCATTCAACTCCACCAAACTCAATCACTTGAGTTCTAACTGAAGTCCTTCATGCAATAGCTTAACTAACCCATAAGAAAAGCTTATTTCCTTTTGGCAGTTGCATGTGCCACAACCATAGCTCGAACTGAAGTGTTGCAAGAGGATAAGATAATGTTTATAGTCCAAATATTATTAAGAGCTAATAATATTCGACTGTTCTATATTTAGACTAGCAGTCTAAAAATAGACTCCGTCCATATGTCTAAAAATAGAGGTCCATCTATTTTTACCAACATGACTAATCATCCATAAATAGCATCCTAACTCATAGACAGATCCAATGTCTAAAATAGACATAGTAAAAATAGACTTTGCGCCAAAAATAGCTTGCGGGACCACTTAGTGAAGGCGACTTCTTTTCACTAAGCTCCATCATCTTGTTGCATTTTCAACACTCCATCTCAACAAGATATGGATTATCTGCAATCCCTATCCTGTCTCTGTGGTATTCGAATTTGCTCCTGGTGAGCGCCTTCGTCAAGATATCAGCATCATGATCCTCCGTGGGAATATATGAAAGTAACATGATTCTCTGCTACACACAATCTCTGATATGATGGTAGTTGATGTCAATGTGCTTGGATCTATCATGATCCATTGGGCTGCCTACCCAATCTACATCTGTGAAGCCACATAGCTTCACCTCATCCTCCTGTCTATACCAATCTCTGGATTATGGTACATCGCGTCGTGTATTGACCAGATACATAAGCGACCCCACCAACTGTTGATAAACAGTGGCATCCACTACCACCGCTGAAGTAGCATCCTACTTCCTCCAACCTCCAGGAAGAGGAGTATCAACAAGCTTGCAGCCATGCATGTTGAACTTCTCCAGTATCTCTCGGGCATACTTACCCTGAGAAACAAATAGTCCATCACTACGTTGCCAAATTTCCAATCCCAGGAAATAATGAAGGAGGTCCAAGTCCTTCATCTCAAACTCTTGAGCAAGATCCTCCTTGCATGAAAGTATCAACAGTTCATCTCCCATTAAAATCAAATCATCTACATAAAGTACAATGATAAGCAACTTACCCTCCACCACAATCTGGTATAGGTCAGGATCAACCTCACTTTTGGAGAATCCAAGTCTGATAAAATAACTGTCTATCCATGTGTACCAAGCACAAGGTGCCTGTTTCAACCCATACAATTCTCTCTTGATCCTGCACACATGTGACTCGCTGCTGAAGATCTCGAAACCTTCGGGCTGCTCTATGTACACTTCCTCCTCAATGACTCCGTTGAGGATCACAGTCTTCACATCCATCTGATGGATGTGCCACCCTCTAATGGTTGGCGCTGCATTAGTGGTCTCTTCCACTCCATGAACTTCATCTTGTGGCTCATCCACATCCTAAATCTCATCCTTAGGAACTAATAGCTCCTCATCTGCATGCAAGTGTGGCTCCCTCTTAAGCGAACACTTCATGGCTTTCTCCTCCTGAAATTTGATATCCCGTCACACAACAGTCTTGCGACTTTCTGGAAAATACACACGATAGTTATGGGGCGTATCAGTGTACCCCACAAATATCCCAACCTCTACGGTCAGCTTTAGCTTCTTCCTGGCATCCTTCATCACATGCATGTAAACAGGAGAACCAAAAATCCTCAAATGGGAAATTTTAGGCCTCTTACCAGAATAAGCCTCCTTGGGTTGTACTCATGCCAAGTATCTTGTGAGGATAACGGTTCTGCACATATACTACAGTATTGCATGCCTCCACCCACAAGTGAAGGGGTAGGCCCTGATCATGAAACATCATCCGTGCAGCACCCACGATTGTTCTGTTCTTCCGCTTAGCAACCCCATTCTATTGTGGGTTATGGGGAGCTATGAGCTCTCTTCAAATCCCTTCTACGCTGCAGAATTCCTTAAACTCATCAGAGATGAATTCACCACCATTGTCACTCCTAAGAGCCTTCATCTTCTTCCCTGATTCCTTCTCAGACAATGCTTTGAACTCACAGAACTTTGAGTATGTCTCGCTCTTCTTCTACATGAAGAATATCCAGCACTTTCGATAGAAATCATCAACAAAGATCACATAGTACTTGTGCTTTGTTGTCAAAGCTACTGAGAAAGGTCCACACACGTCTGTGTGAATTCTCTCAAGGATCGTCGTGGCATGACTATCCTTCTCGTGAAAGTTGGCTTTCAAAAATTTTCCCAAAGTACACCCCTTGCACTGATTTGACTGCGCAAGAGTGCCTTTAGGAAGCCCAATAGAAATCTGCTGCAGTATCTTCAAAGCTCCATGGTGAAGGTGGCCCAATATCCAGTGCCACAGCTCACCATCATCTCGGCTCACCACTCCTTTTGCCTTGCATGCCATTGCTACACAACCATCTACATGCAATTGATAAAGGTTCTTGACTCGAACCCCTATCTTTCAGGTTTCTCTAGTTGTCTTACTGCGCAGGAAAGCCTTTCCCTCGCTGAAGACAACATCATATCCCTTGTCTTCTAACATCGCCACAGAGATAAGGTTCTTCTTCAATCCTGTAACATGCATCACTTCATTCAATACGAAGGGTTTACCAGACTCCCTCTCAACGGAAATGGTACCAATACCGGTCGAACTATATCTACCATCATCGCCCATCTCAAAGTGCACTCCAAATTCTTTCTCATCTAGATCAGAAAACAAATATCGACCTCCTGTCATGTGAAAAGACGCACCACTGTCCAAGAACCATACTGATCCCATCACACTTGATACCAGGAATGTGATCAACAAAAAATCCAGCTCAAACTACGAGGCTAAGGCCTCTCCCACTGCAGATCCAACAGCTTGCTTATTTTTCTTCTTCTGCGGACAAATTGTGGCATAATGTCCGTGCTGGTGACAGTGAAAGCACTTCGCCTTAGACATGTCCTGCTTCTTGCCTTTCGCACCAGAATGAGAAGCTTTCTTGTTCTTCCCCTTCTTTGCTTTGGCAGCCAAAGCACAATTTTCTTCATCAGATGCCTTTGAT
>APFE031122550.1:33408-44756 GCA_000404065.3 Pinus taeda
CGCCAAAAATAGCCTGCGGGACCACTTAGTGAAGGCGACTTCTTTTCACTAAGCTCCATCATCTTGTTGCATTTTCAACAAGCTCTCAGTACAATCCTCATAGAGGCTCATAGGTAATCAAGGCTTCTCACCAGCCTTCATCTCTGCCCTCCAAGCTCCTATTTCCTTGCATTGTTTCTCCTAGGTGATCCTCCTATTACTAAGTGGAAAACTCTCAACCAAGTGGAACATTGATCCTCCAAAACTATGCAATCCTCAAGGATTGATTCCTTGACTGCATGCATTGGTTTTATCCACATGCAACTGATAATACACTGTCCTTGAACATTAATCTCAACTGGGTCTTTCTTAGAAGAGACATGCATGAGTTTTTTATGAGGGAATCTTTAGTTAACTGGAGTAGCACTAGTTGGATGTATGCATGCATTGACTGACTGTTAAATCACTTTTAGCTCCTCAAACAGTTTGGAACTAATTTAACTGGACTTAACTCAGTAAATAAGTTAACTAATTACAACTCAAATATAACTCAATCTTATCTCCTTAATTTAAGGGATAACTCAATCTTATCTCCTTAACTCAAGGGATAACTCTTGCATGACTTCAAAAAGACTTCTAACTTGAATTTATCCAACTAATTAATTCAAAATGAATTAATTAATTATTTCCAAGTAGTTGTTAAGACTAAATTCGATTTTAATTCACAATTTTATTTAAGGACAAATTAAATTGGAATATTCTTGTTGCCACATTTCAACATAAATGCTCCTTCTTATGATCTCCTCAATCAAGTCCTACCTTCGAACGAAGCTATTCGAGAGATCATGTGTTTTGATGAGAGACCTTCACAGGACTCTCACCATCATGTATCGATATCTGATTCAGGAATGATGCCCATTCAAATCCTGTCATTTGACACACCTAATCGTTCCCTCACCTTATATGACTATCCAAACTTTGGATTCAAAAGGGAACATGGGAAATCTTTTCAAGACACTGCTCACGACATTTCAGTTAAGATAGGGATCATGGAAGATATACAGATTGGAGCCAATTGCAATCTTGAGGACATTGCAAGCTTCACCTACCCTTCTAAGGACTGTTACGATATTTTCCCTTGATCTTATGAGGAAATGCATGGCATATACCCTTCTATTGTCAAGCATGAGAGCAAGAAAGGTCAAGCATTCTTTTTATGGTATTTTTCTTGCTTGTTAATCCGAAAAAACCTCGAGTCTCCTTCTTTGGGATCGTTAAACTACCACGAAGAAAGTCAAACATTCTTTTTATGGTATTTTTCTTGCTTGTTAATCTGAAAAACCTCGAGTCTCCTTATTTGGGCTCATTAAACTACTACAAAGAAGATATGAGCATGATCTTTTTTGGGACTTTTTCTTGCTCTTGAACTGAAAAATCCCCAAGTTTTTCATCGTCGGGCTCGTTAAACACCTACAACAATGGTTTGAGCAACTTTTTTTTGCTCTTTTTCTAGCTCACTAAACTAAAAAAGATTGATTGAGCATTCTTTTTAGGCACTTTTTTTCTTGCTCATAAAACTGAAAAAACCTTGAGTTCCTTCTTCAGGCTTGTTAAAACCTTATGAAGAAGCTCTAAGCATTCTTTTTAGGAACTTTTCTCACTCGTTAAATTGAAAAAACCCTGACTTTTCGTCACCGAGTTCGTTAAAAATTTACAACGATGACATGAGCACTTTCTTTTTTGGGACTATTTCTTGTTCTTAAATCAAAAAATCCTTGATTTTGTCCCTTCTTTGGGCTCGTTAAATCTACAAAGAAGCAATGAGAAGTTTTTTTACCGCTTTTTCCTCACTCACTAAACTAAAAAAGATGCTTCGAGTTTTCTTCATTTGACTTGTTAAAATTTGATGAAGGTATATTGATTTTGTCGTCGCATGACTCATTAAAGTTTCACAACGAATATCAATTTAGTCTGTCTCCTCGTACTCGTAACAAAATGACGCAAACATCTATTGAGAATAGGTTTCTCTTTATGCCGACTCAGTGGATTAACTCATAGAAAGGAAACCATTTTGGGTATACTATTAAACCTTTGTCACACCCGATTAACAAATATGATAAAGGGACCACCTTGGAGTTGTTCTTTATGATCTTTTTAGACTCTTGAAATATGAAAATACCACTGAGTTGTCTCATCTAGACTCATTAAATTACAAAGATGATGAATAGAGTCGCTCTTTTTACGATCCTTTTCAAATTCTTAAAACATGAAAATATTGATGAGTTTTCCTACCTGGACTCATTTAATTAATCAGATAGGGCATAGAGTCACTCTTTTTACGGTCCTTTTCAAACTCTTAAAACATGAAAATATCAATGAGTTTACCTGTCTGGACTCACTAAACTAATCATATGGGGAAAGTGGACAATACAATCATGTTCATTATTTTGAAACGAGTTTTTAGCAGCAATCGCCCCATTGAACATGGCACTCCCTCAAATAAACCTTCCTTGTGACGACCTCTCAATATGAACCTTACCATCCTATGAGTTTAGCCTATATAACCTGATGTTCTTGCATCTTTGTATCCTAACGCTCTTTGGTGTTCGTGAGTCTAGTGCTGCATGGTTAAAACTGTTGTCACACCTTCTATTGTTTAAGGGAAAACCTTTATCTTCTGTTTCCTCCATAAAACCTTCAAACATATCCTTTGATCATGCCTACTGTCTCTTTGACCTAATGCTCAAAAGATTCCTCAAAAAACAATCATTCTTGTCCTATTTCGTGTCGACTGATGTAGGACCAATTATTGCCTACCTTTCGATAGTTCTCTTCCTATCGAATTCAACACTCTATCTAGGAACAAGACCTAGAAACACTTCAATGCCTTGGTTCTTGCAGACATTAATGACAGGTCACCTTGTGTTTGGTCAGGGGTTTTCATTATTGGCTCCTAGTTAAACGATTCTACGAATGTTCAATGACAAAATCATTATTCACACTCGCTGGATTGTACTGTGCATCTTGGAGACCATCACCATTATCGGTGGCCATCCTCGCGTCTGTTAACGGTATCCATTATTGACTAGTTATTAGATGATTTCGTGCATGTTTGACTTCAATTCCTTTATTCACATGTATCGATCTATGTTGTTGCGGTGAAGCGGAAATCAAGACCTTGGGTAGAGGCTTGCATCACTCAACCTTATTTCCTCTCCCAAGTTACGTTTATTGTTTTTTGGAGACGGCTCATCAAAATGATCCTATTATGAAAAATGATCTGCATTGTGCTTATCGGCGGCCAAACTCCTTATATCTCTTTATTGAGAAAATCACTCTAACATAGCTACTGAGCATGGGAATGCTCGACTGAGGACATGATTTTAGTTACTTTTATATATGTGTTGTATCAGGTTTCTTGTACCACCCAAAGCTTCGATCCTCTCTCTCTTTTTTCCAAATAAAAGGACAGTTAAATGTAAAGTATTTTGGCAATCGTCGTAGCCTATGATCTCACGCTTTAGGGGGCATCTGTTATACAGGAAAATGACCTCCTCATCAGCTCATAGGGGAAAGACATGATGACTAAAGGACTGACCAAGTTCACAAGCCATGTTGTCAAACTAACATTGTCTAGACACTAGAAACCTGCCTTATAAAGCTTCTTAGCAAGCCTAAGGGTGTGTTAGTTCCTAGGGTAACTCTACTTGTTACCTCAGGAAGAGCATTAGTGACCCTACATCAATTTCTATGGGTCAAAGGAGCGAGTTGACTGAGAAATATCCCGAGATTCTCTCCTATGTCAGCTCACAAAAGCAAGGAAACATCATATATCAACTTGTTTGAGGGAATTACTAATTCCTAATGGAGTCTATAAATGGGAAAGAGCACAAAAGCATGGCAACATCACTTATCTTGCCTAATGGAACTGATGAAGGACTTGGCAACCCTATCCTTACATGTTATATATGCAAGGCTAGGGCTCTTGTGAAAGAGGTCGAATCATTTAAAAGGATTTCCTATTTGACTGTCGAGCAGTGTCTCAGACTAAGGCATTAGAAGAGGTTAAGAAGGGAGAGAGAGAGAGGAGTTGGAGGGGTAAGGGAGCATTGATACAACAGATGGTTGTAATCACTCTTTCTACATCAATATAAAATTGCAATTGTGTTGTCCACTACGTGATGTTGGTAGTATAACTTGTTTATATGTTTATTCAATATCTTTTAGCATGAGTAGCTTAGAGACATGGAACTAGATATATTTTATATGTTCATGCATTGTTTATCAAGGTTTTATGTTGTGATATTACGCTTGTCTTTTCTATGAGCAGGTTTTGATCTGGAGTCAACTCAGGGGTCTTCCACCTAGTTGCATTGCGCTCTCTAGCAACACCACACCAAGAATCGATGTAATAAGTCCTTCTCGGTTTCATATTCATTTGTTAAACATAGATATGCATTTATTTTTGTGATAATTGTAGCTAATCTTACAGTCTGCCAAGAATCCCAGGAAGATCCTTGAGGGTTTCTACATCATCCAAACACCTTTGCATTAATCTGTATAGCAGTAAATTTTCAACATTTTTTAATAATGACGTTAAAGATAAAATATCGTGACTCTGAAAAACTTTAAATTTCCAATGTTTTCAATCATGACATTAAAGATAAAATATCACGTCTTTGAAAAACCTTAAAATTCCAACAATTTTTAGTCATGGTGCTAAAGAAAAAATATTTATCATTGTTTTCAACCATAACATTAAAGATAAAATATATAATAGATCGAGAGCGTGCGGCTAAGTATGACCAGGTCTGCTCTGCAAGCCTTGGCTCCCCTCCCCGCCCTTTGCGAGCTCTTAACTTGCATTCCTCCTCACTGTTCACTACTGCATTCTGCGGACCATCCTGCTTCAGATCTGATCAGATCCAAGGCAGCCAATCGACCTTCTGGCTAGGGTGTGGCCTCTGCTGTGCTGCCCTTGTGGCGGCCAGCAACAAGCCTGATGGAGTCTCAGGGCCATGATCCGCCCTCCGGTCCTGCCGTAGATGCATTTAATCAGCTCCTAGCAGGCCTTCCTCCGAAAAAAAGAAATGATGCCTCCAAATTCGTCAAGAAATTAGATGAAATTCCAGAGATCTCTTTGCCTCCAGAGACCCCCATGCAAGTAGCTTTGTCGCTGGTAGATCAGGGTCTTATTGGCCAATTCACGGGACTTTGACCGTCCCCAAAAACTACAGAGCAATGGGTTAACAGGAATTGGGTGCCCCTGATCAGTCAAAGCGTTACCTCTTACTTTCTAGGGCTAGGGTATTTTCTTTTCGAATTTACCTCCACAGAGGAAAAAGACCTAATCTTTTGAAATGGACCGTATTTCATGGCTCCTCAGGGTCTCTACCTAAACAAATGGACCTCGGATTTTGACCCAGCAGTATATGTTCCCAAGGTTGTTCCAGTATGGGTTTGTCTCCCAAATTTGCTGGTTCACTGTTGGAACTGGGAATCCTTGAAACACATTGGCAACTCCCTCGGGAAATTCATAGATCGGGCAAGCAACAAGGATCAGTATGATTGTGCCAAGATCTGGGTGGAGGTAGATCTAGAGGAGGGTTTACCAGAAGCAATCAAAATCAAATTTGGCAGCTAGTTCCATGTGCAAATCTTGGATTATGAACAACTGCCATTCAAATGGAGGAAATGCCACGTGTATGGGCACTTCGCTAGAAACTACCCGACTAATCCAGAGCCAGATAAAGGCAATGAAGAGGGCTGGAACCAAGTAAGAAGAGCTAGAGACAATCACAAGGGGCAGAAACAGGTTGGACCATCTGGCAAAGGCAATTTTCAAGTTAATACGTAGAGCCCCCCTACCAAAAAGGCGCAAGAAAACAAATTTGACCTTTTAAGCCATCCGACAGAAGACACCCCAGAGGTAGAGATCTAAAAGCCAGAATCCTCAAGGAAAAGCACACCCCCAGCTTCTCCCAAAGAAGTTGAAAACCCCAAAGACACGATCCCAGAGGATGAGGAAGAAGCTCCGTCAGCCTCACTCAAAGGAACAAGTCCAAAAGGCATGAACATAGAAGATGAAGACGAAGAGCAGGAAACCAAAGAATCAGAAGAGGAAGGAGAAATAGGATAATCCCACACCCCGGTAAGAAGATGAACAAGAGGTCGAAAAACAGACAGGGAAAAATGGGAGCAGGAGACTTACAAAGAAAAACTCCAGGGCAGTCAGCCAACCTTGGAGAAAATGCTAGCTTCAAAGCCAAAGATTTTGAAAAATCCACCCCAAGGCTCCAAGGGAGCCCACCTGAAGCATAAATAATGAAGTTCATCTCCTGGAACTGTAGAGGGATGGGGAGAAAAATTAAAGAAGAAGCCATCAGAAGTCTAATCCGGACAGAAACCCCATATCTACTGCTCGTCCAGGAGACAAAGCTGGAAGACATAGCCTTCCTTCAATCAAGCAAGAAAGTCTAGAATAAAAGCGAAGCAAGAGCAATCTCTGCCCGGGGTGCCTCAGGAGGAATAGGTACTCTTTGGAATGCCAATAAATTTACAGTTTTATTCAAGGGAATATCCATTGGTTGATGCTGAAAATGCAGAACCTGGATACTAAGCAAACATTCTATCTCTTCAATGTTTACTCTCCAGTCAACGTTGGGGAAAAAAGGAATGTTGGGACTCTCTAAGACAGCAAGCAGATTTGACAGACCTGGAAAACATAATAATTGCTGGTGATCTTAATCTTACCCTTCACCCATCAAAAAAAGGGGAGGCAACATAGTCATATATTCGGCTAGAGAATGGGTGGAGGACATAGTGCAAGACTGGGATTTGCTGGACATCAAACCCTCTTCAGGTAAGTACTCTTGGTCTAATAAAAGAGTGGGCCCTGGCCACATTGCTGCCAGGTTAGATAGGTTTATCATTCAAAGTTCCTTCCTATTGCTAGGATTAGAGCCTAGAATGTATATTCTTGCCGACAACATCTCTGATCATAAGCCCATAAAATTAGATCTACTAGCTCATCATGATCTGGGCCCCGTCCCTTTTAGGTTCAGCCCTCTTTGGGTAAAGGAGAATGGTTTCTTGCAATCAGTCAAGGAATGTTGGAACCACCCAATCAAAGGATCACCATTCTATATTTGGGAGGAAAAACTCAGAAGGGTGAAAAGAGCCCTAAAAATATTGGCCAAAACGCTGTCCAACCCAGCCACAATAAGGAAAACCATTAAAGCAGCTCTTGTCTCTCATCATAATGGTATGGAAAACGCAATGCCTACAAAGGACTCATTAGAACAAGAAACCCATTTAAAACAGCAATACCACAAGGCCTATATAGCTGAAGAAGAGTATTGGAGAATGAAATCTCGGAATCTCTGGCTCAAAGCAGGGGATAGGAACACTGCTTACTTTCATAAACAAGCCCAGGCAAGGAAATGTTTCAATACTATCTCAGAAATTAAAGAGGATGGAGATGTCCATAAGGATTTTGAGCATATAAAAAGAGCTGCATTTACCCATTTCCAGAATCTATATAGTGAAGACAAGGACCCAAGTCACTACCCAGAGCTGCTAGCTAATATACCCTCTGTAATTTCTCAGCGAATCAATGAATCTCTGGAGGCCAAAGTCACTAAAGATGAGGTGAAAAAGGCGCTCTTCGACATGGATCCGGACAAGGCCCCTAGGCCGGATGGTTTCTCCGCTAGATTCCTCCAAACATGCTGGCCGATTATTGAAAAAGATCTGCTCAAAATGGTTCAAAATTCCCAAAATATTCAGAAAATTGGAGGCAGTACTAATTCTGCATTTTTAGCGCTCATACCCAAAGAAAAAGGTGCCAATAACTTCAACAGATTTCGGCTGATTTCTCTATGTAATACAGGGTACAAATTGATCACCAAAATAATTGCAAACAGATTGAAGTTTATCCTCCCCAAAATAATTCCAGAGAATCCAGGAGGCTTCATCCATGGAAGGCAGATCGTGGACAACTTTCTACTGGTCCAGGAAGCAATACACTCAAGTCTACTTCGAAAAGAGCAAGATATGGTGATCAAACTTGATTTAGCAAATGATTTTGATCAAGTCAATCATAGCTTCCTTTTGAATGTTATGTGTAAGCTAGGTTTTGGAGGAAACTTCATTAATTTGATCCGGGCTTGCATCTCGGAGCCATGGATAGCTCCTCTTGTTAATGGGAGAGCCACAGACTTCTTTAAAGCCTCGAGAGGACTCAGGCAGGGGTGCCCTCTATCTCCCCTGCTCTTTGTCATCCAAGCCTCAACCCTTAGCTTCCTGCTAGATAAAAAGTTGCAGGATCAGGAAATTAATGGTTTGCGCATTGCAAGAGGAACCAAAAATATCAATCATGCTTTATTTGTAGATGATACATTGTTGTTAGGTCTCGCCTCTTTTCCCTCTGCCTCAAAGTTTAAAGAGGTCCTGGATGAATTTAGTGAAGCTTCAGGCAGTGTTGTTAACAAGAGAAAATGCCATATTTTCAGTTGGAACACTTCGCCTAGACTGCTAGCTGCCTTATCCAGATGTTTGGGCTTAGAAGCTTCCTCCTCCTGGTCGTCCTTTAAATGCCTGGGCCTCCCAATTTCTCAAAAAAGACCAACCAACAAAGATTGGCTTCCTCAGTTAGAAAAGTTCAAGGAAAAGATTCAAGCCTGGGGATATTCTTGGTTGAATGCTGCAAGCAAAACAGTCTTAATAAAATCTATCCTCAACAGCTTGCCCCTATTCCAATTTGTAGGTCTCCTCGCTCCGGCATCCATACTAAACAAAATGGAGGAATACATAAGGAGGTTTTTTTGGAAGGGAGGGAAACAAAATGAAAAAAAGATCCCTCTGGTCAGCTTGGATATCATCTCCAAGCCATTGTGGGAAGGAGGACTAAATTTTAAAAATCTTCGTCAACAAAATGTAGCAATGGCTGCAACAATCGTGTGGAGGATCATCGCCCCCAATCTTGGCTGGGCTCAAAATATGCTCTGGAAAAAATATTTCAGAGGCTCAAGATCCAGATGCTTAAAAAATGTGATTCACCTGCCTAATTCGACATTCCTCCAAATCTATGCCAGAGCTGCAACTCTAATCATCGCCCACTCCTACTGGATACTAGGCAACGGTAAGAAAATCAATATCTGGTCGGATAGAATCATGAACAAAGAGCCAATCGAAGCCAGAACCTCCATTAACTTGCTATGTTTTTGGATGGATAGAGAAGGAATGAAATCTCTGTGGGATATTTCAAGTTGGAATAATTCGTTTTGGGCAGGCTGGAAGCAATTAAAGATGCCAAACAACCTGAACGCTGAGTGGAGCACGCTGCTAGACGCCCTCCAAGGATTGGCTCCCACGCAATCGAGGAAGAGAGACGTGATAGGTTGGGGGCCAAAAGTCAAAGTCTATGTAGTCACACAGGGGTATGCCAAATTGAATGAGAAACCTCACGTCCCTCCGAACCTAGCTCCATGGAAAGGCGTTTGGCACCAGCCCTCATGGCCCAAGGTTGATTTTTTTGCCTGGTTCCTCTGTCATCGGAAAATATTAAATTATGAAAACCTGCAGAAAAAGGGCTTCCATGGCCCTTCCATGTGTCCTCTGTGTAATGAAAGCGTTGAGACAGTAATCCACCTAATGCTAGAATGCAGTTTCTCTAGGCAGATCTGGAACTATTTTACTCATGATCTGGACCCAAATTTCACTGTCCCTTGCTCCACTACTGATCTTTTCTTTGAATGGTCAATTAGATTCCTAGGTCCTCCCCCTAAAAATCTAATTATCAAGGCAACATGGGCTGCCCTCCCAAAAATCATTTGTTGGCAGTTATGGATAGAGCGCAACAAAAGAATATTTAGAGACACAAAACAGAGTCACAAAGTCCTGGAAATCAAGATAAAAAGTCACATAAAGGAATGCTTGATTGATATAAAAGATGACACCAACCTTAGACAACAGGATATAGCATGGGGATCAACACTAGAACTCCAATTTCAGCCAGCAGTAAAAAAGGCCCTCATTTTCAAAGAATGGCAAATAAGAAAATCTGAGAATGACTTTCAAGAGTGGCTTAAATCGCAAGCAAGGCACTTTCTTTTCTTTGATGGAGTAGAAAAGGGAAATCCGGGCAAAGTTGGTGCAAGAGGTGTTGTCCTAAATCAATCCGGGGAAAAAATTCGCTCCTACGCCTAGGGACTAGATTATACTACCAGCATTCAAGCAGAGGCCTTGGCCCTCTTCCAAGGACTCAAGATCCTCAAAGAACTGGACATAAATGAAGCAACTGTCATAGGGGACTCTCAAGTCATTATAAATGCAATGGTTACCAACACCCCTGTACAGGACCTCAATCTAACAAGGTTGATTACCAGGATCAAAGGTATGGAAAACAGCTTCCAGGACTTGAAGTACTATCACGTATTGAGAACTCATAATGAAAAGGCGGACATCGAAGCAATAAAGCTGTGCCTCTCTCTGCTGGGATCAAGCTGAAAGAGGATGAAGAATCATGGGAGCCCATTCCATAAATAAATTGCTACCGTGTTCTACTACCTGTTACTAAATCAATTTGTTTGTATTTTCAAGTGGGGGAAAATCCCCGAAATTAACTCAGTGGGGGTCTATCCAAGGAAGAAAATTGTAAGCTTCAACTTCATCCTTAGCAAAGAAATGCAGCAGGACAAAGAAGCTCAAAATGTAATCAGATTTTGGCATTCTGCCCAAGATTAATACAAAGCATCATAATCGTCCCTGTAAAAAAAAAAATTAAATAAATAAATAAATAAAAAACAAAAACAAAAAACAAAAAACAAAAAACAAAAAACATTAAAGATAAAATATCATGGCTTAGAAAAACATTAAAATCTTGACAATTTTTCAATCGTGGTATTAAAACCAAAGATTATGACTATAAAAAAGCCTTAAGTTTTCAACATATTTCAAGCATGACATTATGTAAAAAATATGACTAAAAAAACTTTAAAAATAAACACTTGAATGAAACAATTATTATACCAAAAGTAATTTATTTTTTAAATGTTAAATGTATAGCAGCTTTAAAATCTTAGCCTAAGACAACTTGATACATTGCAACAAAAATTTAAAAATCAACTATCAAATTGACATGCAATGTAGGTGAACTTGACCCATTGTAATGAAAACTTAAAGATCAACCATGAAATTAACACATTGTGGGACAAACTCTATTCATTATAACGAAAATTTTAAAATCGACTATCAAATTGCACATAAAGGGATCAGGTTGCTAGTCGAGCATCACCATGGACTCTGTAGAAAAATAAAATATAATAAAATAGAAATAAATAAATAAACAAAAAACAAAAAACCAAAAT
>APFE031122550.1:45519-57374 GCA_000404065.3 Pinus taeda
TTTTATGGTTTTATTTATTTATTTATTTTATATAATTTTTTATATTTGACTTTTTGTCATGTTTTTATTTTATTTTTATGGTTTATTACAGACATCAAAATCAATAACATTTAGTATCCATACTTAATACATTAAAAAATTTAAAGTGTAAAAATTAAGCCCTCTAAACAGAAAGGATTGACGTTGCATCAACACTTTTCAAAATCAAAATGAAAATCATGAACATTTTTAAAAAAATATTCATGCTTGATACATAAAAAAATTAAGTGTCAAAAGTAAGCGCTCTAAAAAAAATGTGTTAATGTTGCATCACCACTTTTCAAAATTAATAAAAAAATCATTAGCATTTAAAGGAAAAAGGTTACATAAGAAAATTTAAAGTGTCAAAAATATACTCCAACAAAGAGAAGGTGTATTCTGAATAACCAATTTTTAAAATTGTGTACTTTTTTTACTACGTTAAAAAAATGGGTACTGGGTAATTTTCTCGTATGATAGATAACTATGTTTGAATCAAGTGCAATACCAAGAATTGAACTTGCCTCAATTGTCATCATGTATTCCCGCAATATCTTTTTAGGTAACAAAACAATATGTTAACCAGATAACTAATACAAAATATTAAATATCATATTTACCTTATTGTGATGACCCTTTCATTAAAGTATTTTATTACTTAAGTCCTTTGATATCAATATCCTTCTGCATGTTCCATCTCCATAAATATATTTTTCCATGTATTCATTTTAATCAGAGTGCCCAGGGATCGATATTCCTTGGAGTTGTCATTGTTAACTCCCTTTCTTTCTTCCGCAGACTATGCTTGATGTTGATCAACATTGTCATATGCCATGCAATTTTGTGAGAGAGTCTTAATCTCCATTCATTTGAGTGTATGTCAAATTTCCTCTTTCGAGCATCATGTAGCGATATGGAAGATTTCCAAACACATTGATAACTAAATCTTCCTTAATGACTCTTGTAGATATGAATCATACTCTAGGGAAGAACGACTTCAAAAATGTATACATATGCTTTCATATAATCATCTAGTTTTCCTTTGAACAAGCTTGCTTCTTATGCATGTCAAAAATAAATTTTATTTTCCAAGAAGAGAAAGACTTTCATTATGCCTTTCATACTATAACTTGACCATTAAAATTCCTTCATCCTTTAGACATATTGTTTCCAAAATAGATGGAACATATACCAGTCATAATGTTGCTTCCAAGAATCTTCCATAATGATGATTCTTATAGGATTTTGATGAACCTTCTTTGCAATATGACAACCTCTAACATGATGTTAGAAAATGCTCAGATGAACAAAAATATGCAATATGGTCCCAATTTTCTCATTCCTTTTAAACTATATGATCTTTCCTAAAGAAAATTAAACAAGTAGATTCTAATCTTTCTTTTATCATGTGCTTCTATCTATGATGCCATGATCTTTAAAAAATCATTACTCTTCTAGAGTAATAATGCATACTAATCTACCTTCTACTTAATATAAGAAAGACAAAATTTCATAAAGAACCTGACAGAGATGAGACTTCCTTCAATAAGAAAGATCCTTAAGATCTTCTCCTTTTGGCTTCTTCTCAGGTTCTCCCCTTTCTCAGCTATGTGAGCTTCACTTCTTTCCTTCCTTTTGTTGTTCACTTTAATGTTTGTATAATCCCATTTAATGTGTCCATACTCATTGCATCCAAAGCATTGAATCTTGGACATATATGTTTTCTTCTTGGACTTTCCAATCTTCCCTTTCCTCAACTTCTTGGTTCTTGCAATGAAGGCTTGAGATCTTTCTTTTGATTTAGTATCATCCTTTTCCTTGATCCTAGATTATTCCTAGATACATTGAGCCCATAAAGGTGCAATATCTTTCTTTGAGTAGATGCTAGTTGTAGAACTACTCCAGTCAGGTCAAAAAGCATTTAGTACACATATAGTCATCTCGGAATCTATAATAGTCTCTCCAAGCCCTTGCAACTAGTCCCTTATTTGTGAGATCTTCATCACATAGGTAGCCATGTATTCATTCTTTGCTTTCCTTATTCTATATAGTTTATTCGTCAAGGAAATATTTTGACCTTGTGTACTTATAGAGTACAACTTTACCAACTTATCATACATAGCCTTTGATGTCTTCATTCCTCAACAAAGGGAACAAGCTGATATTTTATTGGTTCCACAATAATTATTTCTGCTCTTACTTCCCCCTTCTTGTATTTTTCCAACTCTTGAGTCTTCTTTTTGCTAGGTTCAGCTACTTCTCCAAAGACATACTCCTTGACTTCATTCTCTGTGAGTGCCAAATCAATCCTTTTCTTCCATGCTAGGAAAATTGCTGACCTAACCAACTTATTTCTTTCCTTGCAAAATGTAGCCATGTTATCAGTAGATTGAGACATTTAAGACAATACAACTCTTACCAAGAGTCTTCCTTGGTGATTTCTCCAACTATATTGATGCTTTGAAGACCTTCAAGGAGACTTCAAAAATGCCTTAGAATGATGATTTCTAGTATTTCTTCAACAATGGTGTCTTCGAACAACTTCAAAGAGTAAAAGATGATATCAAGATTTCTTGATGTTTCCTATTCTTCAATATGATGCACTAGAGAATCTATAACAAGGGCTTTTCCTTCCTTCCTTTGATTATGAGGTCTTCTTCAATGAAGGCTTGATGTAGTAATCCTCCTTCTAGGTCAATAGATCTTCTTTTTATTTCCTTTTGTCCTTTTTCAAATGATTCCCCTTAACAAACCATTCAAGATGATTCTTTAATTGATTTTTTCTTGTTCATCTCAGCTCTAATACCATGTTCGAGAATGCAATAGATGTGAAAATTTATAACACGAAATTCTACTAGAGTAACAAATTTATTTCTCCTACTTATTTTCCACGATAAGCTATTTACAAAACCCTTCAGCAAACATCAAAGTAAATTCTACTGTAGCTGTCACATAATAGCACAGAGAAAAGAATAGTGAAATGCAAGCACAAGAATCAATCACATCAACAAAATTATTTTTGGATAATGGTCTGTGGAAAAACCCAATGTGGGAAAACTGGTGCAGCAGATGAGGGTTTATTTATTATTCTTCAGCAATAATCTCTTTACAATGAATTATTTGCAGAACATAGAGAAACCTCTAAGAAAACACCTGAGATAATATTCCTCCACCCTTTGGAGAAATTCTGACACCCAAGAGAGCCTCCAGCCTCCACTGTGTCACTTCTACATGAGGATTGTGTACCTTACTGTGCTACCTCTCTAAGTTGTCCCTCTGCGTTGTCCTTCTGATGCACTACGTCCCCTCCTCCTCAGTGTCTAACCGATGTTGATACCTTCATCTTCTTCACCCTTCAACTCTCCCTCTAGAATCAAACTCTTACTCTTTGAGAATCGATTTCCCTCGGGATACTCAGTATTTTCTCGGTGTGTCTCAAAATGACTCTCAAGTCTTCTTTTATACTTTTCTTGTTGAGGTATCAACGGTCGTGATCTAATCTCTAATTAACTGATAAGATTAAATTAGACTTGATCCTTGTCTCTTATAAGCTTGTCACCCATATTTTCATTAATACCCATTAATATTTTAATTTTCCTAAGTTTAGACTTAGGAACCCCATTAAAAATATTAATTATTTTAATAAAATACAATCCGAGTGGAATTTCTCCAAACGATTTTTGGGTCTTGGATATCTCGTGTGATCTAGCCCCTCCACAAAATTTTGGAGTTAGATCACATCCGATGCCACCCAAAAATAAACAATATGGAAGCTATTAGTTCAAATTCCCCTTAACCTTAATCATTATTTATGAGTTTTTCGTTATCTTCTTATGTTCCTTTATTAAATATTTTCATCAAAGAATTATTAAGAGAAAAAACAATAAATACAATGGACACAAAAATTAGGCTCCAAGCCAGGGCAACACCACTCCAAGGGGAAATTTGGAAATAAACTCTTATCTTCTTATAGAATCTATTTCAAATGAGAAAACTAAGACCTAAACACTAGACCAAGTTATTCTCTAAGCACCAATTCATCCCTTGAGGAATCCTTTCCAATTAGGTTAGAGATCAACCAAATCAATGAGGATTAATTATGCTTCAAGGAGCTTCCAACTACAAACTTCGATCCCCAGCTTCAACCTATAATTTTCGGCCTTCCAAAAGTTGCATAAAATCTAACCTTCGCACGTGTGGAGTATAGAGCCCAAAAGCAAACTTTCTTTCTTCTTCTTGGTTTCTCCTTGCTTCTTACACCTTTTCTCTTGATTTCTCCTTTTTCCCAACTTCAGATCAAACTTATTCTTTAGAGAGATTGAATTGATGCTAAATGATGTTGATGTTTCTTCTATTTATACACATCTGTGGGGTTTGAATACCCTCTTTTAGGTCGACGTATCACTATTAGGACCAACTTGTGCTTGTAGGCTCATATAAGTTTTTAGACTCAAAATCAACATCTTTTACATGTTACAACTTGCTCGATAGGGTCTTATAAAATTGACAAGGCCTCTCTTGACTCAAGAAAAATATTATTATGACATGAAAAACCCTAGAATCATGAAGAACATGCCTGATCTAGATGGCCATCAAAATGGAGCATGAAACCCATGCTTAAAATAATATTTTTCTTTCATTTTTTTCTTGTAACATAACATATACATAATGATTTGAATACATTGACAATTATGAAGACCAAAACTAGTTATATTTTCCAACATGCCACAATTAGTTTGGTGAAGGAGGGATACACCATAGTTTGGTGAAGGAGGGATACATGACTCTGCTCTTCCAGTCTCGAGTTCCCTGAAAGTTTAACACTTGGAAAAAAAAAATGGAAAGCTAATGTCAATCCAAAGGTAAACTCTTTTTTCTAGCTTCTTTCTAATAGAAAAATTTTGATGGATGAGAACTCAAGAAAGAGAGGCATTCATGGCCCTTTTGGGTATCCTCCTTGATGCATCAAGCAGAAAACACCTCTTGTACCTTTCTAGATTGTGATTATACTAGAGTAGTTTGGATGGAGGCAATTGCCCCACTCTCCAGTAGAAAGGAATGACACTCTAATTTTCAAGTATTCTTCTCTTCCTAGACCAAAAATTATTCTAGGAGCTTTTTGAAGAAACATCCCTTCAAAAATGATTGGGAAGCTCTCTCAAAATTTGTATGTTGGAAAGTATTGTTAACAAAGAATAATGCAATCTTTAATAACATGAATACTCCTGCCCATAACACAATGATGAAAGAAATATCATTGTGTGTCGAGGTTGGAGCTCAAAAGGTATGCTAGAACTCTTCTCAACAAACCTTAAACCAAATGGAATGGGATTGGCTTAAAAGTTTATAGTTTTGGACAACTTTTCCCAAAACATAGGATGTTTCTAGCTTGAAATAAATAAAATATGGAAGTTAAGACTGATAGAGGTAGAATTAAGAGCATGGAAGAGCTTGCAACAAGGATGAATTCTCTATTTTTATGGGGCATCGAAACAAAACCCAAGGCTTGCAGGTGGGGGACAAGTACTCTATGACCCTGAGGAGGAAAAAGTGTTCAAGTACTCATGGGTTCTTGGTCATAGAAAAATAATCAATAAGAGGTATATGGTCTTTACCAAGGACTTTTGTTAGCCAAAGAGAAATAGGTGAACACACTTATGGTTATGGGATATTCTCTCCTAATCTTGCATCATCTTGTCAAAAGGCTTGCTCCTAAAGGAGAAATATATGGAAAACATCATGAAAAGAATCAGTAAAATTGCAAAAACATACCATCCAACGCATGTTTCCATGTCCTAAGAGACTTGAACAAAGAAGCAGTTCCCTATCCTAGGAGACTTCAAAAATGAAGCAAGTAAGTATGCTAACTAGGGGTGTAAATTGAAGATAAGTGAATGAAATGCTAATGGCTAAATCAAACATGCTATAATTTCTTAATGGTGGATGAAGTTTATTAAAAAAAATAGTTAAATTGGTAAATACAAGAAAATATAAAAATGGAAAATTTGGGGTCCAAGAGACTTCGTGGCAACCCCCAAGAAACACATTCATGAAAACAAGGCATCATGAAAGATTTTATAATGAATTAGTAGGGTAAAGTGTTGTAAGATTTGTGTTTTGGTGGAGTAGTTGTATAAGGTAGTCACCTACAAAACCCTTTTATTGGTTGCTCTCCTCGAGAAAATCATGTATTTTTATTGGAAAAGAAAAACAATTGGAAAATTTTGATGAATTAACTTTCTAATGCTTGATGTATTTGTTGCAAACCATATACAATATAAATATTTTATTTTTACTTTTACTTTTTAAAATTACATACTAAAACTTTGAAAAATATAAAACCCTAAAATTTGAGAACATTTTATCTAGTTATATCTAGTTAGTCTCAGCTCTCCCTAAATCATAAGTTTCTTGTATATATGGCTTATGAGTTGTTAGATATATACTCTTGGTGTTATATTGACAACCACAAAATTAACCAAATTAATCCAAGAAATTACTAATTTACCATAACTTAAAAATAATAATAATAATACAATGACAAATTTGTTAGCTTAAAAATATCTAATTTTTGAGACGTTTTCGAGAATAATTACATCAAAATTGATTTGCCAACCCAAACCAGCGAGTGTGGTTCATAGTCAGAACAAGATGAAGAATCAGATCATGTCATCAAGTTAAATAGAGAGACTGATCATTCCAACAGCTAAAAAGAAAAGAAATAGCTACTTTTGACTAGACCAACGGTTAAGGTAAAATTTATTAATTTATTAGTTAATTTGTTTATTTAAAAATTAACTAAAAATTATTTTATCTATATTTATATATAAACATATTTATTTATATATATAATGTTTAATTAAATAAAAATAGAAATATATATTAGTAAAATTATATAAACTAAAAGAAAGAATTAAATCCCATAAATAATTATTAAGAAATAAATCATTATCTTTCTTTCAATTTAAAAACTAAATAAATATATATATATATATATAGATTAAATTATATATATATATATATATATATATATCGGAATTATAGTGAGAAAAAATTAAGATTAACAAAAAAAACAATAAATAAATAAAGTTTATAAATACCAATGAATGCCACAAAATTCAAATTAACTTTTGAAAGATTTTCGGCCACTTTCTTTATGCGGTTGTTCCCACTGAATCAAATCAATAGACCGTCATTCTCACTTTTCCTAAATTTTCTGATTGTGTTCCAATTTTCTTATTTTTTGGATATGAATGGCACAAAATTTCAATTAACTTTTGAAATGATTTTCTGCCATGTCCTCACACGCAGTGGCCCACACTGAATCAAGTTAATACACCGCAAATTTCGTGTTCACTAAATTTCTGATTCCATTACAATTTGCAAATTTTGTACCCGCAACTTTATACGACAACTGCTATTGCATCCACTATTTTTTGTTTTCCTAGCTCCATTCCACATACCTAATCCCTCGCCTCATTTCCTCTATTAGTTTATTTCCACATACCTATAATTTCGGGTTCCCTACTTCTTTTTCCACGTAAGTCAAAATATTTTCTATCGATTAATCACAATTTCAATAATATCCGGATTTTCCGGTCACCACTTGGTACATTTTTTTGTATTTTAGTTTAAGAAAATTTTAGCGAACTTCCTAAAGATTTTCCTATTCAAAGTTACCGCTATTCCCAATCAAATCGAAAGCCTTCTTTTTCCTCCCTCGTCTTTCGAAATCCGTCAAATTGAATTTTTTTTTAAATGAATGGCTTAAAATTTTATTTAAATTGAATTGAATTTTTTTTAAATGAATGGCTTAAAAGTTTATTTAAATTGGATATTTTTTTGAGTTGCTTTTAGTTTGAATTTTTGTACTTTTGGGTGTTGGAATTTTTATGGAAAATTTTGAGGTGAAATTTTAATTTGTGTTATTTAAATTATTTTTTTGTTTCACTATATATATGGATTCAACACCCTCAAAAACTTTTATGGAACTTAGATGACAAAAATTTTTATTTAAATTGGATATTTTTTGAGTTGTTTTTAGTTTGAATTTTTATACTCTTTGGTGCTGGTATTCCACGGAAAATTTTGAGGTGAAATTTTAATTTGTGTTATTTAATTTTTTTTTTTTCACTATATATATGGATTCAACACCCTCAAAAACTTTTATGGAACTTAGATTGTGCAGAGGTTACCCATAATCATATGATTTCAATAAATTCTTGTGATATTTTAGAGAAATTAGACAAAAAAAAGCCCTTCAAAAAAACTTCCAAAAAAATTCACAGAAAACAACTCAATTTTTTATACATAGATGAAACAAAATTCCACTTAACTTTTGGAAAAAAATTCCACGACGTAGTTTACCACACAGAATCAAGTCAATACACCATAATTTTTGCTTTCCTTGAATTTTCTTATTCCATTGCAATTTTCCAATATAAATGATTTTTATATTCTTCATTTTTGTCTGGGTCGCTATCCAGGGGGACAGCCATTAACTCACATAATGTGTGCCTATGGAATGGAATTTCATGCAGGCCAAACACGAAACACGAATTTGGCCCCTCTGTTTAAATCTTATGATAACATGCACATCATAGTCTTGAGTGCAACCAAACCAACAACATACTAATGCATTGGATTGCATGCATGCGCACAATGACATCCATGCTCTTGAACACTTGTGCATGTGATCGACAACACTGCTCACCATGTCTTCTCTGTGCCAGCTATTGGGATGGGTCTATAACATGTATGGACACAGTTTCATCAATCTGTGTATGCTGCACCTCCTACTGTACATGTTCCTGCTGCTCCTCCTTTCTCTCCTCTACACAACTCTTGTTCTTCCCTGAGTTTCCGCTTCAACTCCTGCAACTCCTTCTCTATTCCTTCATCCTCTGTTTGTCTCTTTGCCTTTGTGCAATACTCTTGTCGCAATGTTGCCTCTTAGCCTCAATATCCAAAGCGTCTTTCATCACGAGTGGATCTACTTTGAACTTGCAGCTTTGCTCCACCTCTGCACTATCAACAACCTTCCTCTTTCCTTGGTCATGCGCAGGTTTTCTACCTTCTGCTACTTCTGATGGTGTTGCTCTCTTCGATGTCATTGCCATTTCATCTTGATATCCTTATCAATGAACAACTTGGTGTCTTGATAGATAGGCAAACTCATAGACACTCGCTCAAGTGCATCTCTAGTTGCGCTCTCAACGATGTGCTTTGACCCAGCTCTTTGGGAGGCCATTGTACCTATGCTGCTAAGAGGTAAACGAACACCTATGATACCTGGAGACATAGAAACACTCATAACAAGAAATATGTGAATTAAAAATAAAAACAAAATAGAGGACCGACATGCCACATACCTGTGTGACTGACTATGAAGATTGCGTAATTTTCACAGGGAGGTTGGGAAACTAACTTGCCAAAGCTGTGCAAGGAACAGTATGGGCTATCAGGAGGCTAATTAACTGTTGGAATTGTGCAATGCACAGTCCAACCTGGCCTATTGAGGACTGACAATGTGCAATGTGTAATTGTAGTTAGTAGTGACATGCAAACCAGCAAACTGCATTGCACAATTACAAATCAAATTCTTCAAACTGTTTGGAACTAATTTAACTGGACTTAACTCAGTAAACTAAGCTAACTAATTACAAATCAAATACAACTCATCCTTAGCTCCTTAATTAAGGGATAATCTCCTTAATTTAAGGGATAACTATTGCATGACTTCACAAAGACTTCTAGCTTGAATTTCTCCAACTAATTAATCCAAGATGAATGAATTAATTATTTCCTAGCAGCTGGTGAGACTAAATTCAAATTTTAATTCAAGAACAAATTAAAATTGGAATATTTTGGATTCTACTTTTATCATTTCTTCTTGTTATTTTCAACATGTAGCACCTTCCATGCTCTTGGTCGGTCAACACACATTCCAAGCCCAGTCAACCCAGTTGTTTCAATTGGGGATGAGGGGTATATTGGTGCAGAAGAAATATGATAGTTAGAGTTTAAGTTTCATCTCTGGTGTTGCTCCGCTACCAGCAGGCTTAGACAATACCCCGCTGGAGTCACGCAAGAACATAAGCATCACTCCACTACCAGCGAGCCTAGTCAGTGCCCCAGCAGAGTTACTTGCATCACCTCTTCGCACAGAAAACCTTTCTCTTCTTTTGCCTTATTCATTTTTCATTTTTCAAAATTTTCACTTTTTCATTTTTCATTTTTCAGTTTTTCACAACTGTGCATAGCACTTATTGCACTTATTCATTTCAAAGGCGGAAGAGGGATCCCAACTTATTGAGAGAAGAAGAGGTTGTTCATTCAAAGAATGATTTTGTATATACCTCTGACATACATGTTAAGGCTTCGCCCCCCCCACCTTACTCTACTTAACTGAGCTGGCAAGGGTTAACCCCAAAACAACCGACTAGAGTAGGTGATATTAGTTAGCACGTAAGTGTTGTGTTTTTATCAAGTTTCACTTAAAAAAGAACGTGTTTTCCGTCGGTGTATCATTGACTAAATAAAACAAGTTATTCATACATAGATAGGATGACAGATAACCAAGTATTGATAATTGCACAAGTCCTCTTGTACTTTACCCATCTTGTTTCAAGAGTTGCACACGGTTCATGTGAAACTAACCTACGAACATAAACAAGCAACAAACAACAAAGGAGCAAAGAGAAGAAGCTAATGCAAAAGCAAAGGGAGTAAGCAAACAAGCAAGCGGGAAAACAAACAAACAATAAAGAAAACATGCATGCAAGAAAACCAACAAGAATCAAACACTACTCCTACTCATAAGCTTACAATGCATGGGTCTGCTTGTTGGGTTGTGTTATATTTTTTCCACGACTAACCTACGTAGTGAACTGGGGGGTTAGAGGGGGGTGGAGCCCCCCTCGCCGCGCCGATTGCGCAGCAGGGGGGTCACAGGGGGGGCGGCAGCCCCCCTAATCCAGGGGTTTGAGGGGGACGGGTAAGCCCCCCTCCTACGGGGTTCGGTGCAAGCAGCCCGAGAAATTTTTTTTTTGGACCCTATTATTAGGTTGGGCGAACCTACCTATGGTTTTCAGTCCATGGTTTTGGACGTGATGGTTTTCGGTCCATGGTATTGGATGCTTCCGGCATGTAAAATATGTATTGAACATGAAAGGAATATAATGAAAAATCAAGCTAGTAGTCTCGGTTTTGAGATCCAGTGGGAAATCTCTGTGTATATGTGTTTTATGTGTTATGCTCTCGCATTTTTGTTTTTCCTGTGATTTAGAAATCGTATGCAGGTAATTTCTGTACGGGGTTAAAACCTACACTGCTCACATGAAGTGATACTTCAAATGCAGCCACTAGCGCATTGGTTAACCCATGTTGGTGAAGGCCTGGTTCACGAATAGTATAGTCACACAAACCAACAGACATGAAGGATATATGGATGAAGAAAAACACACTCTGGTTTTAAATGTTTCCACAAAAAAAAGAAATGAGTGAAAGTGCATGACATGCACCCTGTGGACTTTCGATGGTATTTTGATACACTGCGTGTAGATGTTAAGCATACACATTCTCTTGGATATGACATGAGAGAAAACGTGAGAAAGTTAGACCACTTAAATTGTGCATGTGTGCTTGTTGTGTAATATTCCTCCATTGCAAGAGCGATGGGATCATGTGATTCGAGTGAAGGAAGAAAAATCTGGGTGTTTGGTTGATCTTCAATGTGAAGTAGAGAGTGATGAGGAGCCTTGCATGTTTCAACAATTTCTTGATAGGAAGTGAAACCAACATCAGGATAGTGAGGGTCTGACATAACCATTAGCTCG